>JBBPDA010050252.1:0-13849 GCA_037974385.1 Arnoldichthys spilopterus
GTTAAATGCAGAGGTTGCATTTCGTTGTGGTGCTTGAGTGTGTTCACAATGACAAAGAGTCACTTTCACTTTCACTGATAGAGATTTTCTGTTGAAAGGAAACTATAGTCCATGGTTAAGCTTAAGTCAAGAAAAGTAATTGACCAACTGACTCATTCCTTGTCCAGGAAATCACCCTGATGTTTACTCATGATTTCTTTATGCACCACTCATATGTATGTTTATTTAGGTATAGCCTCTCTCGGTGGAGAGGAAGAGGAAGGAGAGACAATGATGCTGCTGATTCAAGATCAGCGGAGGCAGCGCTACCATCAGGAGCGGCGTTTGACAAAGAATCTGGCTCCACTGGAGCAGCATCTCTGGGAGAGAGAAGAAGACACGGAGAAAGGAGGAGCTGCCGCGCTGTTAAGCCGTTTCTCTTTGGGCACTAGCTTGAGTAACAGCACGCTGACGGACTGCGAGCGACTCCTAATGGGCAGCGAAGGGGACACAGCTGATACCTTGTCGGAGCCTCTCTCTTCGGATCTGCAGAGCAGGCCACTTTACAGGTACTGCTGCTGCGTTTCCTCCCCATTCGAACTCTGCTTATTGATTTTCACAAGCACATGAACAGATATCCAGAAATCTCCCCCTATATATTTTAGAACGTTTAAGAAATGTTGTTGATGAAAACGACTGTAAATATCTGCACAAATACCATTAACCTTAAACCATAGACCTGATATTAACTACTCAAACTGCTCTAGTGGAGCATGGTGCTCTACTAATGTTACAGCTTCATCTAAGCTGTGCTGTGTAAATTGTGCCCTTAATTTGCTTCTAATGATTGTTTTTCCAGCTCCAAGTCATTCAAAACGCAGGACAGACTGGAACGATCGAAAAACGAGAAAGATGGAAGCCCTAGCTCTGTGACCAAAGAAGTGCCAGTTACAGAACAAGGAGACGATAACGGCCCCTCTTTACCAACAGTGGGAACATGGGTGTTTGAGCATGAGGACGAGGAGTACCCCTGCTTTTTAGAGCTTTTCTTCAGCTATGTGTTGGAGAAAAACAGTCTAGAAGCAGAGGAGTCAGAGTTGCCTCTGCTGAGCAGCTTTTCGTCACGACTGCGCGACCGAGAGCTTCACTCCGACACATTCGACATGCTGACCACACTCAAGCGCCACCAAGCTGGCCGAAAACGGGATGCACTGCTCCCCGTATTTCGCGCTGGACATTGCTTTCATGTACTTCCAGAAACTCCCGAGCCATCCACCTCGGTTAGTAATGCGCTGTCTTTCCGCAGTGAAACTCATACACTTCAGACCAGCATGGCTGTTCAGCCTGCCTCCAAGAAGCGACTAGGCTTGTTCTGCCTTGGCCAGCAGAGATGCTTAGCTTCCAGTGAGACACTACTCAGGGGGTCCATAAATGGAACAGAAGTGAGTCCTGTTCAGAACTTGTTCCCTTCGGCCCCGCAAACGGAGCACTGGCCCTTTAAGACGGTCTCCCACCCTGATATGGACCTGCAAATGGAGCTGGATTCCAAGCTGGAGACACAGTTTCCCAGGCTGGGCAGGCTGTTGGAGTGGATGCTCCGCTGGGCAGACAGAAGTGTTCTTCTCACTCTGCCTAGCAGGAAGAAGACAGAGGGTGGCTGTGATCCTGTGGTTATCAGGGCCAGAACAACGGCTCCTGCTGTGCTCTCCGCTCTCAGGCTGCTGGAGCAGAGGTATACTGCCGCCCTGTTGGGAATCGACAAACGCTGTGCCCAGCATAAGGTGGGTGGATGTTTTGGAAGAAAAAAAACTTATAACTATAAATTGGAGGTATATTATATATGACTGTGAATTTTGCTGTATGGCCAGTTCAACCCTGTTGAGGTATGAGGGTCTGTACGTCCTCAGACTTTCATTACATGAAACAAATTCTCAGTAACTCGCAAAACTACAGAACGTAGAGTGGTGTTAATTATTAAGTACATCCCCTGGATACGGATCTTTTCAACGTATTTTAGGCAAAAATTTCCCCCTCTTCGGTACAGTGCCTACTAATAAAGGTGATTTTACTCCAACAAATGACATTAACGTTTTGTAGTCATTGATTTAAATAGGCAAAGTGGTGGACAACTATGTAGAAATCCTATAGGAAGATATTTCTGCTAACAGGAGCAATTCTAACTTCTGAGGCCAAGAGTTTATTTACGTTCTCTTCAGAAGAATATTACTTCTGTTTATTTTTGCCGGCTAAATCATTGAAAAGGTACTTGCGGTTTGGCTCAAGTGCGTCACCTTTATCTATAGGCACTGTATTGAAGAAAGTGAAATGTTTGCTTGTTCAAATATGTTGAAAAAAGCAACAGTTTTCATGGGGTGTACTTATTTTTTCACACGACTGTACTGTATATTGAAAACGATATATAAATGCTAAGATTTAGCTCTTTTGTTATGTGGGGTAATGGTTTTATAGTAGTTATAGTAGTATAGTGAATATGATCAATACCTAAATAATCCGCCATAACATTATCAATCAGGCAGAAAACCGTCAAGGACTTCAGGGATGTTTTCTTTTGGCCCAGGCCCGAGAGAGGGAGGTCACTGTGCCTCCAGTACTGCAGCCTGAGACTGGCTGGAAGAGAGAGAGAGAAAGCAGTGTAGACACTGGCTACCCTGCTTCATCAGGGACTCCAATCACTGTGGCTGATCTTGACCTTCAGCAGGGATGCAGCTCTAGGTGAGTCCCCACTAGGCTCCTTAATGAACATCTGGCATTGTGCTTTAGATACTATACTCAGTTTAAATACCAATAATTGAATAGATCATGTTCTAGCAGGGAACCTCACAACGGAGTTCATAAAGAGAAGACTTCTTAAATTAATCTCTAAGAACTGAATCGTTCATCAAAAACGAAACTGACCCGAGCAACACTGTGACTACAGTGGATATTCTACAGCGTGGTTCTTTCTTGCAGGTTGTGTGATTCTGAGGAGGTTCGGGAAGACCAGAGCGTCTCTCGCTTGTCTGAATATGAGGACTTGATGATAGGAGAGCACGCTAGAAGACAGAGTGACCTGCTCCAAATGTCTGAATCCGAAGGCAAGAACTTTGCTGGAGCTACCAGCCTGAAATTCCCAGCAGCCATTTTTCTGAGTTATTATTATTATTATTATTATTGAGGCTGTCCTTGTAGTTTACGTTTTAATTTGTTATTTTGCCATTTTTTCAGATAATAACAGTAGAGAAGAGTCTTTATTCGTTTCAGATATGACCGTTCAAATGAAGACCCACAGCAGAACAATTGATGAACCCAGAGACCAGGTGAAAATGGCCTCATACCAGGTTGAACTATCATGGCGAACCAATGTTACCTTTTTACTTTAACAGTTCACTGTTTCCCTCCATAGACTTTCACACTGGCAGATTTGGAATTTTCAAAGGCGACCGACGGCTCATCTCAGTGAGTTCAGTTCCTGCTCAAATAGCAAATGTGTAGTTGAACTTTATTTTTAAACGCACATTAAAGTCATGCCAAGGCGTCTGCCATGCTCAGAGTGTTAAGTGTTATCTAGCAGGGCCTTCAAGTCACACAGGGTGCCATGGCTTGAGTAAACAAATCTCCTCCCTTGACCTGTGTAAACTGAAACCAGAGCGAGTAGGACTGACTGTATTTGATTTGTGCATGAGCTTTGATGAGCTGATGTGAAGGTGAGGTTTCTCTCATAGTTCTGGGGGAAGTGCTTCACCACACAGTGCACCTGTAGAACCTGGAAAGAAAACCGCATCTAGGCAAGTATAGCACCTGAGCTTAGCCTGAAGCTGAAGTTTACGTGTGATCTGTCATAGTTTTCATGAAACGTGGATGGCTTTGGCTTTTGATGATTGTAGAACTTTCAAACTGCAAATTTAAATCTTTTGTATGGTTTTTATGACTCGTTTAGCCCTGTAGGTGAGGCTCCAGACCTAGCATCTCTTCAGCCGTTTCCTCCAATGTCAGATCCTCCAACAACATCTGGAATTGCAGTACAACCTCATAGCAGATCACTCCCCCAGCATGGAGCAAGTGAGCACCCAGACCCAGTTAGACAGCTTCTCCAGGACGAGCTTTTCCGATTAGTGCAAGTGAGTAAAAAGCAGAGCTAGAAGTATAGCAATAATTTTTAAATACTTTTTCTAGACACCACTAACCTTCCTTTAATTATTTTATGTTTCAGTTGCAGCAGATCAACTTCATGAGTCTTATGCAAGTTGTGGGAGCCTCCTTTGCTAACTTGCCCCTTTCCCAAACCAACCCACTTCTGACACAGCACAATATACCTACATCCCAAGCAACTGCACCTGCACAATCAAGCCTACCCACTTTGGCTCAGTCTACAGTTAGTCCTCACAACGTAAGCACTCCAACAACTCAGAACATAAGACAGAATGCACATAAGCCTCTTTCTGCTTCTGAACATCAGAACCGAAAAAACAGAGTTGCAGAGCAACAGCCATCCAGTGTGGAAGCAGAACCTGCACAGAGTCCTTGTGAAGGAATAAGTAGTCCAGTGAATTCAAGATTAAACACTCAGGTAAAAACTCTCACAAATGCTCTTTTCCAAACCATCTCTTAGTCCATGTCTGATATGTGTTTGTTCTGACTGTAGGACATCCAACAGCTGACCATTAGTTCAGACTGGTCTAGGGATGGCCAGACAGAAGGACGACATTTAATTCCTCCGTCTCAAGGGCTTCTCAGCACTATGGAGAATCAAGCTTCTCAACAGCTACTCTACAATGGCAGGTCTCATAACCATCCTGTCTACAACCCCCCAGAAAGGACTGCACCAGTAACGCAGGGACTGAAGCTTCTCCAGTTGCCCCCTCCTGAACCGATTTTAATGCGACCCCCTCCTCTTGCCACAGTAAAAGAGGCCTGGGGCCCCAAGGCTCCTCACGTGAACCACAGTCAGAATAAGTCCAGTGTGATCAAGAGAGCTGAAGAGGGCAGTAGTAGGTGTGCTGAGCCCATGGCATCTTCACCACCACTCCTGAACCTTAAACCGGACACAAAACCAGCTCAAACACGCATAGCAGTAGGGTCATCAAACAGGGGAGCAGTTGGAGAAGCCGTTCACCTGCCTCCTGCACACCACACAGGGCTCCCACTATTGCGCTTTCCTCCTGCCACCGACACTCAACATTTCAAGCTGCCTCAGATCCCCCGGTCTACTCCAGTGATGCAACCTACTCTGAGCACTACAGCAATGGGACACCACCCTAGACTTCAGCTGCTGCATGCTGAGCCTAAACCAACAAGTGCAGTAAGTTCCTGTGTCCTCTACTCTAGAAACATTTCAATCTTCACAATGACAAATAATCACTCGGCACTTTTTCACAATGTTAGCCCAATGAATGTTGGTACTGTCATCCTGGAATATGCCTAGGCCATTAGGAGAAAAATCCTTTGATGGGAATATTTGGTCGCGTTCAGGTTCTCAGCTGAATTTTATTGCCATGTAACCTGCAATGCACCAATTGAAGCAACCCAAGATCATACCGCCTCCTCCAGAGGCTTGTGTAGTGGGTCTTATGCATGATGGATGCATCTTTCTGGGCGCTTTGCTTCTAACCCAGATGTGCCTATTACTCTGGATCAGGGTACATTTGACCACATGACCTCTTTTCGTTGCTCAGTAGTTCAAAGCCTTTTTCCATTAAGGTTCACCAACGCAAGGTTTTTTGTGGCCACACCACATTAGTCCCAGTCCTGTAAATTCAGACTGTGGTAAACTCCCATTGTGGATAAAGGGAATGCTCTTACTCCTTCTGTTAAATGTAGATGCGAGTTCTACTGCTGATTTATTCATTGATTCAGGCGTTTATCTCTGATCACTATCATTCAAGATTTCTTCCACCCCTTTGAAGTTGATAGTTCACCACTTTCCTTCCAGGTTTTAATAATGCACTGGACAGATCCTAACCCAGTTCTAGGAATTTCAGCTGTTTCCTTTGCTTGATGCAGGCCAATAGTTTGACACGGGAACGTCTTTTCCACAAAATGGAGATACTGCATCGTTTAGGGTTAAAAGCATTGGAGCCAGCTGAAACATATTCATCACTGCAGTAATTACCCAATAACAGGCTCTGAAGTGTTTTGATTATTTAAATCCACATGTTATGTTTTTTTTGGTAATTTCAAAAGTGGTGATGAAATTTCAGGTAAACAACTTAATAATTAAAAAAATAATTGTAATTATATTGTGGCTGTCGGACCAAAACCAAACCAACATCCATTATTATAACTTAAGAAGGTTTTGTGCTTGTCTCCTAAGGTTGTCGTTTTAGAGATACAAGGTTTGTGTCTGACAGCAGTGATTTATTGTTTATTAACTTCCTGTGTCTTCTTGCAGAATGCTTGTAGAATAAAATATTCTAAAACACATTGTTTCTATTTTAATCTATATTCATTATTGTATAGTGCTAGTAAAGTATTGTGACAAGTCATTCCAAACTTTGACAGCAGTATGTATGTCATATAGTGTGTGTGTAAATTAGCTTTAAACTAAATCAATCATGTTTTTTGCACTGTAGGGTCTGCAGTACCGTACTCCCCCTATGCCCACTCCTCATTTGATCCCACTTGAACAGCTGATGTGCTGGGCTGCAGAGGCCAAACAGGGAACGGATGTCAAGCTCCAACTCCTTAAGGGGGACCTGGTCACACAAAGCAAAAGTACAGCCGCTCCTTCTAACAAGAGGTACCTATCTGACATCATAGCTCCTCATTCTTTTATGAGAAAAACGCACTAGCAACCACAAGCAATACCCAAGCAACTGGTTAATCATGTGGTATAGTAAGGCTTTGATCGTGTGTTTGTGTTACGTTGATATACTGATCAGCCAGAACAGTAAAAACCCCTGACAGCTGAAGTGAATGGACTTGAGTATCTCTTTATCTTGTCAGGGTGGTGAAATATATTAGGCAGCAAGTAAACAGTCAGTTTTTGAAGTTTATGTGCTGTAAGCAGGAAAAATGGCTGACTAAGGATCTATGCCACTTTGACAAGTGCCTTATTGTGATGGCTATGCGACTGAGTCAGAGCATCTACAGAACCAAGGAAGAGCAACTGTTGCACCCAGGTTGAGGGCACCCAAGGCTCACTGACGAATGTGGTTTACAAAGTGAATGCTGTCTCTGATAGAAAGGGGTCAGAACACAGTGCACCACAGGCAGAGCTGTTTCAGCAGCATGAGGGACTTACTCACTATTAGGCAGGTGGTGTTAATGTTATGGCTGATCGGTGGTAGTGGGGGCACAAACTGCCATTCATCTTAGTGACCACCAGAGATGTTGGTAGGCAGTCACCTGCGATACTGTAGTCACCACCTAGCAGCACCCAAGGAACCACCAGAGATACACTGTAATTGCTTAGGCTGCATAACCACTCTGAACTCAGGAGCTGCACTTTTCTAGTTCTCTGTGATTTAACATGTATGAACACAGTCTCTCTGTCGTATGTGTATTTCCAGTGTGCTGATCCATTCCGACATGGTACACCAAGTTTCTGTAGTGCTCTTGACCCTGAAGCTCTTTTAATACTTGTTCCTCAGACTCAAAAGGAGAGAAGAAAGAAAGAGGGAGAAAAAGGCAGAGGACAAGGCTGCAGTGTCCTTCAGACCAGAGGAGTCTATAATCCCTCCATCTGAGGTACATCAGCTAGCATCTTTATTAGTAGAACACCACATAGCCATTGGCAGAAAGTCATTCTGTAGAACTGGAGAAAGATAATTTGGAGAAAGACAAAACCATTTTGAAGAAATGTGGCCTTTTCAAATGAGTCACTTTCTATAAATATCTCAAATTATTCTTAAATAAGCACTTATGTTTGCAGCCTGAGGAAGCAGAATTCACCCCAGATGCCGGCTATGCAATTCCTTTAGGTGAGTTGATTTGTGGAAGTAGTTTGCCCACTGTTAATCAACATCTTCAGAGAATTCTATTGTGGATTCTATTCTGGAGTGAAGCCAGAAATTCCTCAAATTTATTAAAACAAATTGCTTTTTTCGTGCCTTAGTAAATGAAGTAGGTGATAATGCTAATACTTAACTCATAATCCTGTTAATAATCAATATAACTATGTAATAGAGTTTTTTTTTACTGACATTTATTCGTTTGGCTGACGCTTTTATCCAAAGCGACTTCCAAGACGTGAAGCAGTGTAGTGGGACAGTACCTTGCTCAAGGGAACCTCAGTAGTGCCTGAGCCGGGACTTGAACCTGCAACCTTCAGGTCCTCAGCACAGTGCCCTAACCACTAGGCCACCAGTTACTGGGTACAAAGTGTGTTTTCCCAATCCCTTATGGCTAACAATTGGAAAATGGCCATTGTTTCCTTTGCTTCTGTGGACAAGACAATGACATTTTGAAATGTATTTGTATTGTAGAACATTCTCTATTCACTTTAAATGCTAAGTACACTTCCAGAACAGTCCGGAACTGTGAGAACTGTCTAGAAGTTTCTAGAAGAAGTGTTTCTGAGAATGTCCAGAAAAGCCCTGTTTACATTCAGCATTCTCTCATCACCTTTGCTCAACAGGTTCCTTCGACTCATTGCTGTCTGGTCAGAGGCTGTTGGCCGAGGCCTATTCCACATCAGCAGAGCTTCATGCATTTGCTGCAACACAGAAACGACCTCATGAAATCCAGGATGCTTCCACGAATACTGACCCTGGTATGTGATTAGTGTGATTAGGGTGTGAACATTGTCTGCTCCCTATAGTCTGAGTGGCTTTTGTGCTCAAAGGTCTATTTATAGGGCAGTGGACGCCTAGTGGTTAGGACGCCGCCTTTGGGACCTGAAGGTCGCAGGTTCGAGTCCCGGCCCGGGCACTACTGAGGTTCCCTTGAGCAAGGTGCTGTCCCGTTACACTGATAGCTGCCCGCTGCTCCACGTGTGCACGTGTGATGGGTTAAATGCAGAGGTCATATTTCGTTGTGGTACTTGAGTGTGTTCACAGTGACCGATACGTCACTTTCACTTATGCTGGTGACATTAAGAAAGTTTTTCTGCTCTTTCTGATGGCTCTGTTCCCTCTAGCCTCCCCTCGCTCCATCGCTGATAAAGCTGTTTCGGCCCAGCTTCCTGTGTCGCCCGGCTCTGCTGGTGAGTTGTCTTCTTTCATGATCTTACATAAATTTGAGACTTTTGTATCTCAAGTTTAGTCCATAAGTAACCAGACAATGACACAGTTATTCTGTTTGTCTGTATTTCCGGTGTTATAAAGTCTAGTAGTCTATTACAGATGTGTAGTTTCAGCTGTATTTCTGTCACCCCTACAGAAGCTGGACGTGTTAATGTGGCTCCAGTTGTTCCACTTGATGTGTTTCTCAGCCTGCACTTCCCCAGGCCTCTCGAACAGTCCGAGAACTCAGGCCTTCCAGTAAGCAACGACCGCTTTCATAGAATGCAGGGTCAAATGGATTATAAATCTAATAAATATTCACACATTTTTAGAAATAATAATCAATATATGAAGAATCTTTGTGTTAAACACCTTGATTAGGGGACCTTGCAATGATAGTTGGTTTAATATCCTTAGATAATTCATTTTGCTCATTAAGTGCGTTATGAAATTTGAATCCATGGTTAATTTGTGTTATTTTGATATGATTCAGGATTGTTAAAAGTACACTGCATATGCACATGTGACTTTTTACTATTTACACATCAGTAAAAAATGATGAGTTATTATTTTGCATGTTTATATTAGAACGTTCTATGTGTCTCATGTGTAAATGCATTTTCACATCATCACTTATGTCTTAAGTCTTAAACTGTTCATATACAGTACTGTGCAAATGTCTCAGGTGCCTAAGCACTTAATTTATATTATATATTATATCTATTTATATCTATATTATATTTAAGGAGTAGATGGGTTCGGGCTTTCAAAAAATACTATGTGATTTACACCAACCCGAGTGCAATGGACATAAATAAAAAGAGTGTGTTACCTAAAGACCAGAGTTTGGTTCTAGAAGTCTCCTCTATGCTCCTGCT
Organism: Arnoldichthys spilopterus; assembly: GCA_037974385.1. Taxonomy (NCBI): domain Eukaryota; kingdom Metazoa; phylum Chordata; class Actinopteri; order Characiformes; family Lepidarchidae; genus Arnoldichthys; species Arnoldichthys spilopterus. The sequence goes on from JBBPDA010050252.1 coordinate 10,019, forward strand.
CATCACATGGATTTGTTCATTTCCATCACAAGTTCCCCAGATCTTATATAGTGATGAATTAATGATGAACTAAGTGCTGAATGATGAGCATAAATAATGCTGGACCGTCATGAGGGAGAGTTTTGACAATGGTTAAATATACACATTGACTTATGTGAAATGTATTTACACGTTACTGATCACCATTGGAACAAAACAGATTTTTTTTAAAGATGGAGGACGTCCAGGTGATTTTGGACCATTTATACTGGTTCATTCTTTATTACAGTTTAACACAGGGTGATGAATAGGTGGTCTTTTTAAATAAAACATGGAAAAACGTATTGCACAACAAAACAAAAGAAATTCCAGACAGCAATGACATGTCCTAAGATATCACATTTGCATGTAAAATGGCTTATTCTATTTATTTTACATATTTCTGTTAGTTCTTATCCAATAAACATCTTATTAAATATTTAAAAATATTTTTTTTCATGTGCACAGTACTGCCTGTTGTAAAAGTGTGTAGTGATGTAACTGGTTATCTCTTTAAGAACACGGACGGCCCGAGGTTAATCAGTGTGATAGATCTGGAGGATGACCGTCTACTCCAGGACCTGCCCGGTCCTCAGATCCCTGTCCAAACCACATCGTGTTCTCCACCTACATCTGCCCAGCTTCACCTTCTAGCAGCTTCTGTCACCAACTCTGCCCCAATCAGTTCAGAGCTACATACAGAAGAGCAGAACAGTGAACACTCTGGTACTGCTGCCTTTCAGTGTTTCAGTATGTTTTTCACTATGTTTTGAACAGGCAGTGGATTCTGACGCTGCTTTGTTTTATCATTAGAGCATCGTATAAAGCGCTCACACATGCGTCTTCAGTGCCTCATATAGATGCTGTCTTCTTTTTTTTTTATCCGTTTAACCTCCTCCAGGTCTTTAAACAGTGTCCTCTCCTTTTACAGCTATGAATGCTGAATTGGAACCCAATGGAGATCCAGTCACCATCAGGGTACTGACGGCTGTGAAGTCTCCAGAGAAGCTTGTTTCTGCAGAATGCCGAGTGAACCGCTCCCTGCCGTCTCGCAATCATGTCTCGGCTCGTCTCGCCGAGATGGATGCCCAGCTCGCTGCACTGCAGAGTATTGCTGACCACATGGACCAAGAGTTTGCCAATACCAGACTGGTAAGCTCCGTAACTGTCCTCCATCTCTTTGCATGTGTTTGTTTTATGAGCAGTCTTCAGTTTGTTCTGCTGTGGATTCTTGGTGTTTCAGTTGGTAAACACCATAGAGACACTGGGTCCGGCAGTGATGCCCGGTGAGGAGGACGAGTCTTATTCCAGCACTTTCAGAGTTACAAAGGAAGGTTAGTAATGATTCTTTACTCTAAGTAGTATTTTTACAGTAGTGTTTTATTAAAATCGAACATATAAACGATCAAGGGGCAGCATGGTGGTGCAGCGGTCAGCGCTGTTGCCTGAAGATGCCTCAAGCAGGAAGGGTTTAAACTCCGGGTCGGCCACGGAGCTCTGCCCATGTTCGTGGGTGTTTCCTCAGGGGCCTCCCACTGTCCAAAGGCTTGCAATAGATTGATTGGATTCTCTAAATGACACGTAGGTGTGAGTGTGTGTGAACGGTTGTCTGTCTTTGTGTTGCCCTGCGATGGCCTTGCCTCCCGCCTTGGGCCCGTAGTCAGGTGGAATTGGCTCCAGCTTCCTCGGGACCCGAAATGCAAAAAAGCAATTTGGAAAGTGAATAAATGAATGAAATGTTAACGATTGATATTTAAATTTGGGTCAATTTGAAATGTGTTGACGAATGAGCAGCATTAATCTCGAATATGCATTTATACTTGACCTATGAACAGCTAAGAGTGTCCGACACATGGTACAACATGTTGGGGAGCAAACAAACATCGGCGATGTGAGAGAAAAATGGAAGAATGGACGCTTTTTGTCCTCCGCTCCAAGAGATAATGTTTCCCCTGCCATGAGGAGCCACTCCTCTCTTTATCCAGTAACCGCATCTACCCAGACCTTGGTCCACGAAGTCTGCGCCTCTCCTACAGGTATGTCATTTAAAAACACATACTTCATTACTATGGGCGGTTCATTTCGGATAGGTTTTGTATCCAGTGCAATGCATTTGAACATTTTACTGACATGGAGTACAGTTTTCAATTAAACTGAGTGATTAACTTGATCCTTGTGTCGTTCCAGTGAAACCGGAGCAGCCCCTGTGGAATGCCAGCCAAGGTAAATGACCTATATACCACAGTGTGTCTCTAGTGTTTCTCACAAAGCGTTGACCGATGCACATGTGATATGCTTGCTGATTTTTTTGTTGGTCATTTTTTGCGCCGTGCCAATATCTTTTGTTGCAGAACTGGCTGAACCATTCATGGATAATTCTGACATGTAAGTGTTAATTAATAAAACCTTTTGGATTGTTCCCAAGTGTATTTTTCCATTAAATCCTTTTTTTAAAATTTTTTTTAACAGACCAGCTGATAAAACCTTAGGTCTGAGTGGCCTGAGTGATGTTGCAGACATCTTGGGAGATTTAGTGAAGGAGGGGGCCCTCTCCCCCTCAGCGCTGCATGTCTCTCCCCAAGGGGGCAGGCTGAACAGGTACAGTCTCTTTGTGTAATGCATACTAACTGTAACTGTGTTTATTGATTTTTGTTATTCTCGTTTAAAATGTATTTTTATATATATATTATATATATTATTTTTGTTTATTGATCGTCTTGTTTTGAAAGAAATTGACTTGATTGAGATGTTGTGACAGAAATGTAAAAAGGCTGGAGGAGGAGCAGGAGGGAGCTATGGTGGATGAGGAGAAGAACGAGCTAAGGTCTTGGATGAGGAAGAAGCAGCGAGAGAGGCTGGTGGAGTACCGTAGGCAGAGAGAGGAGAAGAGAGAGAGGGAGCGCAAGCCTTTCACTCAGCCCGTCTCAGCGGTAGGTACTGGCCTTGATAAAGTGCATTTTTTATTTACAGTGTCCAGTTGTCTAATCTCATTTTTTTTTGGCCTGAAACCCTTAACAGAATCCATCTTCCAGAGAATTAATGATCAGCAAGAAAATGAAAGAGGACAGAGACAAGTAAGTTTTGTGTAAATACACAAAATCAGCCATAACATCAACACCACCTACATTAACACTACTGTGTAAGTCCCCCTTATGCTGCTGAAAGAGCTCTGACTGTGGTGCACTGTGTGTTCTGACCCCTTTCTATCAGAGTCAGCCTTCACTTTTTAAACCACAGTAGCTTTTCTGTGGGGTCAGTCCAGACAGACAAGCTGTCACTCCCCACATGTATCAATGAGCCTTGGGTGCCTATGACCCTGTTGCAGATTCACCAGTTGTCCTTTCTTTGGATCGGTTTTGGGAGGTACTATCTACTGCACACCTGGAGCACTGCTGTTTTGTAGATGTGCTGACTCAGTTGACGTCTCCTAGTTCCCTATGGAAAATAAGGCCGTCACAGTCGGCTTTTATCTTGTTTCATCAAGACCTGCATGTTGTGCCTCACTCCATTAGAGGTGTAGTTCGTTCAGTTCAGCCTCTACAGTCCTCCGTCAGGTTATTTTCTGCCTTCCTCGCTTTCTTATTCCAGGTGGAATACAACTCCGAGCTACTTTTGGGATGTGTTTTCAGTCCACGTGGAGGACATGCCCAAGCTATTTCATTCTAACTCAGTCGTCTAGTCATTATAATAAATCCCTTGTTAAAGTTACTCATACGCTTATGCTCTCCCTTTTTCCCCTGAAGTGAAAGTGACTATTTGTCATTGTGAACACACTCAAGCACCACAACGAAATGTGACCTCTGCATTTAACCC
>JBBPDA010050273.1:0-13849 GCA_037974385.1 Arnoldichthys spilopterus
TATCTAATTTGATTCCAGACTAACAGAAATATGTTCAGAAGACATCATCATTCAGGTACATCAGGACAGAGAGACTGGTGGTCTCATTTTGAAAATTATGGACCAGAGGAAAAGGGAGAAAGCCTTGGCAGAACTTAAATCCACTTTCCAGTCTCTTTGATTTTGTAATCATTCGTAGTTAACTGAGCTTTTTATGGACCTGGTTGTCCATCATGTGTCATACAGCTCTATAATTCAGGTTTGGATTTAAAGACCTCTTCACTGATCATGGAATTAAGGTTAAATTTCATTTTTCTTCCACACAGCTCTGATGGTAACAGTTGTCTTCCCAGCGGTTTTGCTCTTTGAGGCCCCTGGGTCACCGGGGTCAACAAACTAGCAGAGGTATAGAGTGAGTGATATTTATCTTTTTCTGTTGTTATTTTAGTTGCTGTTGTCAAAGTGCTGTTCACTCATGAGGAGGTGAACTGGTGGTTTGGTGTCTTCAGATGCTTCAGATGATTTTCCCTGAATGACACCAGAACCAGTGAGCTGTTATGCACTTTGCTACATTTTACTCTTTTTAAAGGACTGTGCTGACAGATGTAAAGCAGTCGGTCAAAACAGCTAGATTAATTATAAAAAGTGGTCAGTGGCCCTGTCCCGATTTGGTTTTGGGTGTGCACATTTCTCTCATTCACACACACACACACACACACACACACACACAAAGGTTGGTATTGCTGTTTTTGTAAGTACATTCCACTGATTTCTGTTAGACTGTATTTCAGTAACACTACACCAGCACCTAAACCCAACCCTGACCTTAACCTTAGTAAACAAAAGACAATCTTTGTGCTCTTTTAGTTTTGCCTAAAAAGGTCAAATTTGTGGAGAAAACAGCACGGTTCTTTGTGAGGACCAGCAAAATGTACTTCTACATATTGTCCTGTATTTCTATCATTATGAGGACATTTGTTCCTCACAAAGACTGAAATACACAAATACACACACACACACACACACAAACATACAATCTCCATCTCTTCCCCATTTACACTCTCTCTCTCTCTCTCTCTCTCTCTCTCTCTCTCTCTCTCTCTCTCTCTCTCTCTTTCTCCCTCTCGCTCTCTTTCTCCTTCTCTGTATCACTGATAAAATGATTGTTCTCAGCACACCACTACAACACTCTGTGTTAAATGCCTCAACTTAGTTTAGCTCCTTGCCTGTTGATGAGAGCAGCTGGAGTTTGCCACTCAATAGCCATTGCATCATACTTACAGCAGGATGTTTACTCGCACTCCTGCATATGCTCACCCCTGAAACACAACCTCGTTCATCTGCAGCACAAAGTGTTCCACGTCATCCGCCTGCTCTCTGGCTCGACCTTCTTCTAGCCCATCACATCCCCACAGCTGGATTTTCATAAAATGCAGAGCCATGCAGCAGCTGGCTGCAGCCTCTGTAACCCACACACGCTCACTTAATAGTTTTTGTTGCACTTCCCTGCAGCCTATAAGTCCCCCAGCTAGTCATAATGGAGCCACTGTAAAGTTTCTATAAATGACACCTCTACCACCACAGCCTTCCATAAATGAAAATCTGCAGTACTTCACTTGTTTTACCACAATATAACTATGTGCATAGAACCTAAATAAGAAAAAGAGACACAGCCAAAAAAAGTCTTACACAATAAGGTATTATTATACATAATATCATGCATAACTGGTTGAATAATGTGTTTTCTATGCTTGGAGCAGCAATATGGCAAAATATCACAATTTTTAAAGACTTTTTGATAATACATCAAATATATAAGCATATGTGTTTTTCTAAAGTTAAAGAGTTCTTTAAGCAATGTCATGGTTCTAAACCAGGGTCCTGAAGCCCCCGTCCTGAGTGTTCCCTGCTCCCAACACACCTGACCCAAAAAATCAGGCTAATTACCAAGACTTTCCTGAGTTGAAGTGTGTTTGTGTGAGAAGAGAAAACACTCAAGTGTGCAAGGCATGGGGCTCCAGCACTGAAGTTAGGAGTCACTGCCATATAAAAATGACTTTTGCTACTCTAAGGAACCATGTTTGAAAAAGAGACTGATGTGTATGATAAACACTTCAAAGGTTTTTCAAACAATTGTCAAAAAGGTTGTGACAATTTGTAAAATGCAGTAAAAGCAAGAATTTGTGATTTTTTCATATTCTTGAACCTTTATTCCACTGACAAAACTACAAAGAAGAGATTTCCATTGTTTCCACTGACCAACTTAAGTGGGGATAGAGGCAGGTTTACCACTGTGTTTCATCACGTTTCCTTTTAAACACACCTTTTAATCATATGGGAACTGAGGAGACTAATTGCTGCAGTTTTTCAGCTGCTCAGTAGTCCATGATTGCTGTTGTCTGTTGTCTGATTCTTCTCTTCATGATGTATCATAGGAGATAGATCTGGACATGTGCTCTGTGTTTACAAAGCCATGCTATTGTACTGTGTGCAAAAGGAGCTTCTTATGTGTCTTTAAAATATCAATATGTGATCATTTTTGAGGGCTCAAAGGTCATGCACATTTAATAGGGGTGCCCATGGACTGAGATTGTTTTCCATTCCCTGAAGCTTTTAGCAATATTATGTACTGCAGGTCGTGAGAGAACTAAATCCTTTGTAATCTTACATTGGCAAATGTCCTTTTTGAAATGACGGACAATTATCCCATGAAATTTGGCACAGTGGTGGAGGCACAACCCATGTTTGCGTGCAAAGACTCTCACCTGTTTTCAGCTCATCTGCTAATTTTTTTAAATGGTATAACTTGAATATTTCATAACTCTTATTTTGACGGTCCCTGCTTTTAAAAGTGTTGCTGGCATCCAATTGAAAAATAGTTTGCGTTTACAAAATACAGTTGCTCAGCCTGTATTAAAAGTCAATTCTTTTTTTAAATGTCAATTCTTGTCAGTTAAATAAACTTTCACGAAAATTCACTAATTGTTTGTATGAAAGAGTATAAAAAGTTCTCTAGAACCTGTAAATTATGTGGAGTTTTTTTTAACTTTAAGAAGCTAAACATTTGCAAAAATAGTTATCTGAAGAACTGTTCACTGAAGGATCAGTGTTGGGAGCAAGACAGTTTGCATGGCAGGTGGTAATCTAGTATCAGGCTACCGAACCACTGTTCTAAGGCATTGTGGAAAGAAATCTTTTGGGCACCACTGTTAATAAAATATAACAAGCTCTGAAATGTGTATTGTGATGTAATTGATCATGACCCTGATATTATCGTATCATAGTATTGCCCATCCCTATTCCTTGCCAGACTAAAGCTCGCACACAGCCCAGTTTCCTGTTTTACATGTTTCAATTCTTCGAGGTTTTATATTATTCCTGGGAAGAACTGAATGACGATGCAATAAAATGCCAATGGTTTTTACAGACACATCTGTTGTGTTCTGGGGGTACAGAGCAAGGGGTGTTAAGGGGATTTTTCCTCCTCTCTTGCAACATCTGTGCATTTCCATCTCTTTATTAATGAGCTGAAATAATTGTCTCAGCTAGTCTCCTCTCTGTTGCAGGGCCACTTACCAGGGATTTCTGAAGGTCTGCTTTTAGGAAAAGTTTAGGTTTTGGATTCAAACTTTGAAAGATGCAATAGGCAGTAGTAAAAATAGTTCTGGCTTAGCAAAAATAGCTTGAGGTTTTGTTTACCACAAATACATTTTAAACTTTCAATTTCCACACTTCTGTAATAAAAAGCCCTGGTTTAGGGGCTTATCAGGGCTATGATCTAAAACAGCACTGCTTCAGCATTCTTTCTGTGAGTTTAAATATAATAATCTGCATAATATATATTGTAATCATGTGACACTTTTATTTCAGCATGACTGCAGGGTTCAGGTTCAGACCAAGTCTTTTGCAGTGTTTATAATACAGCATCCAATGAGACGTGAGGGAGAAGTCAAGGATCCTTTAAACAACATTATGTATGGTGAAAGAGTGGTAGTGTGTAGCTATAGTGGTATTCATTCATCTGATGTCAGAGCTATATGGCCAGGGCGCAGTGATTACTGAGCTTACTTAGTGCACTCCAGCTTGCCATGATACAAAAAGTGCAGCACAGTGCTATATATAGCACATCTAATGTTAACAGTGGGCTTTTTCTGTTCAGCAAAACCAATGGGGAGTTAATTGGAGAAAGTGGGCTGTCTTTGACATGTGCCACGTGCCAAGACCAAGAATGACATTTACTACATCACGGCCAGAGTGCTTCGAGCTTAAATATACAGTCCTCCAAGTCATTAAAACCTGTCAGTCATGCATTAACTATTTATGACTGATGAGCTACAGAAGCAAGATATTCAACAAATGCTGAAAGGTAAGCATAGGCCTACTAGGCATACCTCTTATTCTGGGCATGTGTACTTATAATTACATTGATTGGCCAACCAGCTCCGTTTTTTTTTTTGGGAGGGGAGTGTTATGGAACACAACAGGCTTTTTGTTTAGCTGAAGGGGGAGAAAGAAAGGACATGAGGGAGGGGGAGAAAATCGATTCCTCCCTCAGGGGTTTACTGGGTCTCAAAGCACCACTGCTACGAGCCAAAGCCCACCAAAACGTAAAATCCCAAAAGGTTGCCTAGAAGTACTGCGTGTAATGTTATTCTTCTGATGTTCTTGCACACTGAAAAAAAAAGATTTTACTTAATTCATTTTTTTATAATAGTGTAGAATTTTATTGTTATAAAGGATGTATACATTATTCTTAGATGTTTGAATTATTAGTAAACCATCTAGTGAACCTCTGTTAATTCTCAGCAGTTTTAGAGTTAGGATTTGGACAAGGGTTTGGGTTAGGTTTAAGCTTTGGATGAAGTTTAAAATAAGGGTTAGAATTTGGACCTGGTTTAGGGGGTTTTTTTTGTTGCAAAATTCAGGTAAATTTATTCGATATTTAATGAATGTAAGCCTATGTTTAGGTTATGTTAAGCATCTACAAAGAAACTAAAGTTTACCATTAACATAAACTGTTACCTTTCAGTTGACATACTTCTGTTGATAATTGTGTTGATGTAATATATAATGTATTCATGTGGAAATATAATATTAAATATAATAATAATAGTAAAGATACCTAAAAATTCATTAATAACCTTATAGTTAAATAGTTTAATGACTTTCCACAAAATCTTGAAGGGTATAACTGAACTATAACTGAATGCCTTAGCCAATATCCATTAAGAAACCTTTGTTGTCTAGAGTTGATTCCATTGGCTATTCTGAAGCAAAGTTATCAGTGTAAATTCCTTACAGTTTCTTACAGTTTGGTTTGATTAATTGGGAAATATTATGTTTGTTCACCTCAACTGTTATTTTGGTTGACAATGTTTTAATAAATGTATTTGACTAGAAAACAGTTAAACCAGTTATTACTACACACACAAGTACATTTTTAGCTGAAAAAACTACAAACAATATATTTTGACAGTGTACCTGCTTAGTAAACCAACAGCACATACACTGGAAAAATACATACAGAGCAAGAAGCATTGACTTGGAGGTGAACGTTTTATGAGCTGTGCTGAACAGAGCCATATGTCACCATAACCTCCAGTCCACCCATCTGGAGGAGAAACACTGTGCATTTAGAGTCATCATCTGGGCATTATGCAATCACTCTGAGCAGAGTTTGTCAGTATGTCTACAGAAAGAGTGAAAAATAGGATCAGAAATAAAGAGTGAGAGTTTAAAAAAGATAAAAAGATACAAATCCTCCATTTAGCATAATGCAGTTAACAAGCATCACTAGCCAGCAAAGACTGAAACAACGGAGAGAGACAACCTACAAATCAACATGTCACTGAGGTAATTATGATTTATTATGTGAAAACAAAACACACCCATGCAGACTTCCACACACACACTTTCACAGCTGTGCAGGAGTTACAGTGGCTTCTGCAGGAGCAGTGCTATTCTGCAGTTGAAAATTCAGGGCAGTCCAATCAAAAATAAAGCTCACAGGGATATAAAATAATCAGTTCAGAGCTTATAAACAGCTCATGTGTCTAACTTCATTCAACATCACTGTTTTCCAATGTGTATTGTTCTTTGGAGTTTTGTTTATGTGCTGTAAATTATATACAATTCTATTGGTGTTTTATCACAAATTCTTTTTTTTTAATTCATTAAAGAAACACTAATGTTACATTTGGTGAAGAAATATATTACATATTCTATAATATAAATCATAGTAATAATTTACATTTTTAACCATAACCTTTTCAGTTAAACAGGCTGTTATTGTTACTGTGCTTATAAGATAGCTGTATGTAAGTGAGCTCTGTTCTGATTAGCTGCACTCTACCGTGTCTCTTTAAAAAGCAGTCCAAAATAACACACCTTATAACTTCAGTGTAAATGTGGCTAAACTGCTGTAAAATAAATAGTTGGATATATGTAAATGTGTTGCTTTTAGTGACATCACAGAATCAGTGAACTCAAACAATACTTCTTACTGTATGGACTCAGGAGCTAATATTATATTTTGAAACATTAACAGTGTTGATCTAATATTCATCTACATTCAATCATCTATTATTTTAAGAAAGTATAGAACAGCTCAGAGAAAACATTTGGTTGTCTGTGATATGGGCCCTTTGAAGTTTACAATTTACTGTGTAACCATTTAAACAGTCTCAATATATTGTAGGTACAGAGTTTCTAGTAGGTCAGCAGATGGCTGGAGAAATCCCCCTGAAATACTGCATGTCTTTCCTCAGTGATTCCTGCACCACTGCTGCTGTGTCTCACATATTTTCTCTATGCAGTAATTGCGCTTTTGGCTGTTCATGGCCAAAACCTTCCCTTTACACAACACTTCAGTGAAAAGTCTTGTATGGGAACTCCAGAAAACGAGACATAATGAAATGAATCACAAAAAAATGGAAAAGGAAACATTTGTGCCCTGACATCAACACTGGCATGTGAACTTTCATAGCATGGCCATGACATAACCTTAAAGAAACAGCAGTTCTGTACAAAAGGGGAATTCTAAGTGTTACAGTGCAGAAAATGTATAATAGTGTCTGCCTAGTGTACCAGTCTAACTTAAATTTGCTGAAAAATTGCATCTGCTTCAAACTATTGGTACTCCAAGATGAATTCATGATGACAGCTGTAATTTAAGATGCTCACTAGATGAGGAAGAGAGCACAAGAGAGAGCGAGATTAAGGAACAATAAGATTAGTGATGAGTGACCATTGAGGTATTTTTACCTTGACCCAACCCCTTACCAGTTGGCCAGTAAAAATGAAGAGAAGTAGCCTTTAAAATGACTGCTATTTCTGTTTTAGCTGTGACAGGAAGAAACAAATATGTTGTGTTTTTTCCTGAATAATTTGACAAATATTTGAGCAAGATTTTTTTTCTCTTATACAACCATCTCTTGTGTTTTTGCTGCTAATGAAAACATAAAGCTTGTTCTAAAGACAGGTGTTTATGGGCAATTCAGCCAAAAGAAGCAGTGTAAATGCAATTACTTACCCAACACCTACCGCACTGGAAAAATTATTCGGGAATTGTTTGAGGTAGATGACAAAGTGTTCAAGGTGTTGACTCAGCCTCCAAATTCCTCAAATGTCAGTCTGTTAAAGCTCCAGTAGGATCTGAGGGACTGCATCTGCTTGAGGCCTTGTGGAGTCAATGCCTTGGTGGGTCAGAGCTGTTTTGCACAAGAGGGACCTACACAATAGTAGGCAGGTCGTTTTAATGTTATGGTTGATCGGTGTACTGATGGTTGATCGATGTACTGATGTACACCGTACTGCACTGTGTAGTTTTTTGGCCAACCTATCGCTTTTAACATAGGCTATGTTTACAGATTTTCAGCACAAAGACGTTCTACATTGTGTCAGACGTATGATGTGGTAAAACAATGATAACACAGCCTTTCTATTCACTGTGACGAGATAGTGAGCTATCCCAGCCAGAAAATGATAAAGGAACACCTCTCAAACAGATCCAGAAGATTACACAACTAGAGTGGAATACAGAAGCCAATGTGTAATCCAGTGAGAATCCTGGGATCAAATCCAGCTCTGTCGCTTCAGATTACCTTCGGGTCACTCCAGCCTTTTTCCACCTTTTCATTCTCCCTGTACAAGTATGCTGAAAATGACACATTTTTTCATCTCCGGAGCAGGACTACACAACTGCAATGTTTTAGGTCTTCGGAGATGGACACTAACACCTGGGGCCTGTTAATTCAGGGGGTAAGCAGCAAAAACACACCCATGTTGTTTTAAGTCATTTGAGCCAACTGGATAACACATTAAACAGTCACAGTGCACCAGCTGTGCACGTGGCTGAGCCATACTACCAGCAGGGGGAAAAAAAAGAGACAAGCCCTAATTGATCTCACATTGCTTCAGAGAAAGTAGTCCTCAGGGGATAAAGGTGATTTATCAATTTGTAGTAGAGACAGATGCAGCCAGGTTTTTACATGCTGTCTCTTCATATGGGTTTGCTGTAACATTTGTCAAATGATTGATTATATCACTCGAGATCGTTGTTGGAAGTTCAGCTGAGGGGCAAAGTAGGATTCTCCCAGGGAACGCATTAAATTGACAGTGAGGCAAATCACTCACTTTTACCAAAAGTGATCTCATATACACCAATCAGCCATAACATTAGCACCACTTGCCTAATACTGAGTAGGTTCCTCATTCTGCTGGAACAGCTCTAACTGTGGTGCACTGTGTGTTCTGACTCCTTTCTATCAGAGTCAGCATTCACTTCTCGTAACAGAGTAGCTCTTCTGTGGGATGAGACTACATGGGCTAGCCTTCATTCTCCACATCAGTGAGCCTTGAGTGCCCATGACCCTGTTGCTACTTTACCAGCTGTCCATCCTTGGATTACTTTTGGTAGGTACTAACAACTGCATACCTGGAACACTTCACAATGCCTGCTGTCTGAGAGATGTCCCATTATAATAAGACCCTTGTTGAAGTGGCTCAGATCTTTATGCCTGGACATTTTTCCTGCTTCCAGCATGTCAACTTCAAGGACTGACTGTTACTGCTGTCTAATATATACCACCCCTCTGACAGGTACCATTGTAATGTTTACTGTGTAGCAATATTGTGTAATGCAATGATGTCTGTCAAAGCTCCACATTATACACAAAAGGAGGCAGGACAGTAAAACCTTGTTTTCTTTATATTCCCTCGAATTCTAGTAAAGAATTCCACCACACATGCAAAATACTGAAAGGTAAAAAGACCTTCACAGTTTACATTGTTACAAGGAACCACATTGTTGCTGTTCTGAAAACCATATATCTCTTTTTTTCAGACCAGTAGACACAGAACAATACAAATGGTCCAAAATAACATTTAAGTAAATTAAAAGTAAATAGCATTTTTTTTCTTTTTCCTGTAAAGATGCTATTTTCAGAATGCTTATATTTTATGGCAATGATGATATTTAACAGGTAAATACATGTTTACACTGACATATAAGCAAATGAACTCAACATTACATAAGCATTAAGATAATGCAGTTTCTTCATTTCATACAAACTCAATACAAACAAAGCAAAACAACCAGCCTACATCGCAGCTGCATCTATTCCAATTCACAATCTTCATCACCTGCCACTTAGTTGAAGGGTAATTGCCAGGATAAGGGTTTTAAGATCTGGTCTGGTATAGTATCAAAACCTTGCACTTCTAACATGGTATCTTTAGAAAAAACATTCTTATTTTTTAAATACATTAATTCAGTTCAGTTCTGTTTTTAACTTACAAAGTCCAGTTCCAAGCCCCTTATGAGCAAGCCAATGCGACGGAGGCAAGGAATAACTCCCTGAGCTAGAGGAAGAAACCTTGGGATGAACCAAGACTCAGAAGGCAAACCCATCCTCCTCTGGCCGACACTGGATGGCAGTAAAAAAAAACAATTCAAAGATGAGAATCAGTCTCAGTTTATAAAGGCAATGTTAGTTAGGTCCATAAGTTTCATGGCTAACGTGTCACCAGAAATGACTCCACTGGTCAGTAGATCAGAATGGAAGGGTGGGGCGACTCCTATAGTCCTATAGTCCTGGTGATCTAGTCGACAGCATGGGCTGGCTGGGAGCTTAGTTGATGGTAGGAACCGCAGCCTTTCCTGTGTACGGGTGGGCCATGATGAAGGTCAGTTGGGCTGAACGTATGGTCAGCAGCTCCCCTTGGCGATGTGGGTCAAAGAAAAAGACCAAAAAGACCAAAAGATTTCATTCCCAATAAAAATGGAACATTTCTATTGGCCTTTATCATGATGTTCATGCAATGTAAAGGTTAGCTGGCATTCTCAAATGACTCCTTTTAGGTTATGTTTTGATCAAAACATGGCTATGTGTTTCTTTCTTAAACCACCAAGCTAACGTCATAATCAGCACCCCAGTTTTCCCAGCCACTAACACAATAGGAAAAAGGAATGTGCTTGAAGCACTGAGATATATATCCATATTCCCTTGTATGTCTGTACCCATTTTCCATGTATGGAGAAAATTTCAAGAATGTCGTCGCAAAAACTGTGTTTTCTTCACGCCGTCTCCTGCCTTGCTCCGGCTTGCCTCACAGTCAATATAATGTGTCTGAGGGAAGATTAAGAACAAGATCTTATCTAACATTATGAGATAAGCCACCATGGAGGCAGTGTTTAATGCTGGAACAAAAAGTCATCTTCTTCTGTTACAGCCATTTAATATGCAACAAGTGCCTCAGGACATTGCACTAAAAGTCCATTACAGCTGATTTGATATGGTCTAGACCAAAATATGTAGGCAGGAGCATTGCACTTACTGAAAAAAAATGGAAGGTGCAACAGCATTCTACCTGCCCAGCTTTTTGAAAAGGATTGACAAGAAGATTCTATCAAGGAGTAGCCTGTATGACTTTAGATTAGCACATGCAAACAAAACCCTTTCTTTGAGATTCTAAAGACAGCGTCCATCCTGCCCAGACATGTTGGACATCAGGCTGTTGCAGAGAAGGTACACTATAATATCATAGCCCACTTCGATCACAGCAGTAGAAACAATACAGCATGCAAATCTTACCATAAAAATACTGTTATTCAGGGATGTTTCAAGTGATTTAATTGGGTGATGGAACGGCCATGGCACGCTGACTCAACTATACTGACTCAGCTATTTAAGTGCTTTGCACTTAGATCGTTGCAAAATTTCTGAAAAAATTTACAAAAGCCTCAGCAGTGTGTTTATAATAAATAATAACAAAGTAAGGATAATATATGAGCAAAACATAGCAAGATGTTGAGCTTTTAAAAAAGAGAAATATGACACAACCCTTACAAGAGCATGGGAACAGGATTCTAATTCATGGCCATGACTTAGTAAGGCATGGGAATGAAATGATTATGTTGTACCCGTGAGTAAGGAATGGGAATTAAATAATTAAGTTGTGGCCACAACTTAGTAAGCCACTGGAATGAGACAGTTAAGTTGTGGGCAAGACGTAGTAGACATGGGAAAAAGATAATTAACTAATGTGATTATGAAGTCATGGCAATCTTGTTCCCATGCTAGAACCCCTATTCTCCTAACATTGCAAGAGCGTTACATTTATAAATAAGAAGGCAGGTCAGCAATAGAGATGCTGACTAGCTGAGGCTGTTATTACTAAGTGATTGTATATACTGGGCTTCACTGAGGAGGGCTTTGGAAATGGTTAACACACACACACATTTTTACCACTAACAAATAATACAAGAAAATCTAATTAGGAAATATGCATAATCAGCTGGTGCAATAGAAAAATGCATCATCACCTATATTTATATTTATCATTCTGAAGATCTGAAGGTCGCAGGTTTGAGTACTGGCCCGGGCACTACTGAGGTAACTTTGAGCAAGGTACTGTCCTGCTTACAGGACAGTAATACACTGCTTCCTAGTGCTGTTGATAGCTGCCCACTGCTCCACGTGTGCATGTGTGATGGGTTAAATGCAGAGGTCACATTATGTTGTGGTGCTTGAGTGTGTTCACAATGACAAATTTTCACTTTAAGTATGCAGACAAAAAGCTGCAAAAAGATTATTTCTATAACTTTAATACATTTTAATAATGATGCAATACAACCGATAAATGGTCTTGAGTTGTTCTCCTACTGCTCCAGCACTGGGGAAGCATTTTGCTGAAAAGGTTTTTGCACTGACTCACCACACAGTGGGATGCACAGTGCTGGTAAAAATTACTCACTTCTGTTACTTCCTTTAAGGTCGTGGTGGTTCAGGGGAAGCTGGTCTCAGGTCAGAGCGAAAGGGCGATCTTCTACTCGGAGCATTTTGGATCAGCAGGAGCAGCCTGCAGGAATGTGTGGAGGGGCCATCTGGCAGGCAGTGGGTTACTGTCTGAGTCAGGGAACAGAAGTAGCATGCCAAGTGCCTTATATTATTGCCTATACGCTGTCATTCTCCTCTTGACTTTAAACGCAGACTAAAAACATTATATACCTGAGAAAACTGAGGGCTATTACCATATTCAAATTAAATATATTGCAAATATTAATATGTTCATAAATATAACTAAAATATGCAATAATACGTATAATCAGAATGTATGACATTTCTCTATGAGACATCAACAATCTGTCAAAGATAAAGAAAAAAGATGTTTTGTATCAAAGTTGCATTGCCTCATTATGTTGTAGGTGGGGCAGTGGAGGGAAATGGATAAGGCTTTGAATGAGTTCATTGTTTTAGCATGGATTCAGAAAATACAGATACACCACATCCAAATCAGGACAGTGAGCAGTAAGCAAGAACGAACAAAAGAAAGAACAAAAGAAAAAAGGTGATAATGCACAGTTTTTGTGCACCATTTTTGAATTTAAAAAAGAAGCTTCTAAGCCACTACACCAATAAATAGCAGTTAATTTACTTTTGCCATTTAGGACAGGAAATGAGAAAACTGGGCCTGTTTGGTTATGATTAAGAAAAGCTGTGCTAAGTTTAATGGCTTTCAGTTACTTATCACCTGTAACCTGACGCACAAACAATCTGGCTGCACCTTATTACACCTTAATCCTGATCTGAGTGTATTTGAACTGCCTGCATGGAAAATGTCAAGACCCTCCTGAGCTACTGGAGAAAAGTGCTCCATACCCACCCATGCAGAGCACTGGAACACTGCAGAAGAAACCAGCTGCAGTGCTTCTCTGGAATAAATAAACAGAAGATAAGATAAAGAAAATGAGCATGTGCATTTTTAACTCAGGTCGATGACTGAAGTAGCACAAGAATTCTGTATGTGAGAATTATATAAGTGAGCTTATATAATTTATTATGATGGGAGCCATACATAAGCCTGAAAGGGGAAGGCTAGGTCTGTGAAAGGTTGGGCTATGGGGCAACCGAGGAGTAAAGGAGACAAAGAAGAAGGCAGGCTATTTAGAGTACAAAATAAAATAAAATTCTAAAAGTTAGGCCAGGTTTTGTATTAAATGCATGTATTTTATACTATTAGCTCTATTCACTTGAAAAGTTTCCAGCTTTTGCTTCAGCCTTTGTTTAAATAAGCCCTCTATATATAGCCCTGGTCAGTTATCTAAATGTTTTATTTTGTCATAGGCTAGTGCTATAATAAGGGAAATGTAGGCTAGCTGCTTAGGAAAACATGTAGGTTTCAGTGGGCTCATTTCATGGAAAATCACATTTCCTTGTTTTACTGTAGAAGAACAATGTTTCACTCTTTGTCATATTGCAGCCATTTGCTAAAATCATTTTAATTAATTTTCCCCCCTCATTAATGTACACACAGCACCCCATATTGACAGACAAAAAAAAGATTTTTTGAAATTGTTGCAGATTTATTA
>JBBPDA010050294.1:0-13848 GCA_037974385.1 Arnoldichthys spilopterus
TCTCTCTCTCTCTCTCTCTCTCTCTCTCTCTCTCTCTCTCTCTCTCTCTCGCTCTCTCTCTCTCTCTCTCTCTGGTCTTTTGTAAATAAAGTCACCATTACCTGTATTCCCAGCAGGGAGTCACCTTAACTTCGGCCCGAAAGCTCATACAATGGGCATGTTAGCATCAGAACTGTAGCTTGGAGCAATGGAAGAAGGCAGCCTGGTCTGATGAATCATGTTTTCTTCTGATACTGATACTTTCTTCTGATACTCTGGGCAATATTCTGCAGGGTTCTGGCCTAGCCTGGTTCATATGGACGTAGTACCTACCTAAACATTGCTGCAGACCAAGTATACCACTTCATGGCAGCAGCGTTCCCTGCCTCACTTCAAACATTGTTCAGAAACTGTTTAAGGCATGACAAAGAGTTCAAGGTGTATCCTGTTAGTTTCTGAGTGAAGAATGATTCTGGACAGTTGGCACCCTTAAAGTCATTAGCACTAGACTACACTAGAGCAGCCAGGCTATGAATGATTGAAGTTTGGGTTGTCACATGGGTTTTCTAGTTTAGTGGGTAGTTCAGGTTAGCGACACCCCTGGGAGCAGTAATACACCCACATACACTTATAAGGTTCTACACTCAAACACACAGCAAGCAGCTGAAAAACGAATATATATCCCCACGGTGGACAACATTACACTCTAGTCATTTTTACATTCAAAAAAATGATTTTAGGCTCTCTGGGCCTAAAGCTCTGCACACACTCCCACTCTGAACACCTCAAGCCACATCGGTTTTAGCAACAAGCCCCCAGATGGCAAGCAGGGAGCGAGGCAATTCAGCTCCAACAATTTGCAGTTACCACAGATTATGAAGACAGAATTAATCATTAAACAATACAGACTTCACCCTCCACACAGTACACATAGGCCTTTATTACACATAGAATGGTGCAGTCCATTTCGCTTTTATAGTCATTTAAACCATGTGCAGTTTATGCCTCCAATCCTCGGTGTTGCATGAAAACACAGGACCACAAAAACTACACATTTGACAAAATACATGGAAGTACAATTGTGTACAAGCATGTGCAATCATTACAGGACAGTGTGAAGACACACAGTAACAAACACAGACAATGGGTCTCATGTCATTTTTACAAAGATTCTGATTCACTATTGTTTTCTTATTTAGGATTTATTGTTGGGTGCGCATTTAAGTCCTGACGCGTTTGTGCTAAATTACTGGATATTGCGTTTTCTTCAGTTATAAAGTTCTATAACATTACAGGATGAAAATGATCAATATTTTTTGTATCATCTATAATATTTATTTATTATTTTACAAAACATTATGGACACATCAACTGTGTTACTTGGCAATTATGTCATCCAATAATCAGTTATTGATCAGGCTATTAATAGATTAATAGTTAAACACATTTTACACACAGGAACATGCTGAAGAAGAGAACACTTCACACCATTTTACACACTGTTGTTTACAGGACAGTGGGGTCCATCACTATCAGAACATGGGTGAGAACAGTTCTGCAGTTCAGGAACATGTCATGAACCAGACATACTTTTTTGGAATGTCCTGTCCTTAACTCAAGGACGTAGTTAAGAAGCAAATCTAGGAAGACACTGGTGAATGAGGCCGATTGCTTTAAAGCTCGTTTCTTTCTTTCTGCGGCCCCACGTCACTCATGCCAGCCAGACGCAATAAGAAGTGACGCAGCTTCAGCGCTGATGATTCTGTTAAGCCACCAACTATTTTTGACTCCACGGTCCAAAATATTTGTATAAACGGGCCAACGTAAGCCAGGTTGGCATTCTGGCCAGATTCTAACCAGATTGGCCAGGTAATGATCTACATTAGATCCATTAATGGGAACTATAATAGTCAGCAGTGAATGTAGCCAATCTTGTTAGTATTGATTCCCTTAATGTTAAAAGCACTCAGTATTGAAGGGGAGATATCCTTATATGCCCTTATTCTCTGTCTCTCTCTCTCTCTCTCTCTCTCTCTCTCTCTCTCTCTCTCTCTCACTGGTTCCGTGGGGATCTGATGTCCTGCAGAAAAGCGAGTGGCTTTTTGAACCCGAGCCCAGTAGAATGAAATACCTGTTTGAAAAGCAGGCCTGATCTGCTTCCTTGCCAGCAATGCTGTAGATTGGCAGTTAACATTGGTCACTGTTATCAGCCACGTCCATGGCCTGGAAGCCTTAATCAGCTTAATCAGCCTTCCATCCGAAGCAGAAAATAAGTCAATATAAAACTACATATACAGATACTGCTAATGTTTTACACAGTTTGAAATTGGGGGTGCAATTCCCAGATAACATTTTGTCTGAACCAATCACCCTTCACTTACGCCACTTATGGTTCCTCTAGTCTGAGAAAATACCTAGCCTTAAACAGGACCTTAAAAAGTTCCTCAAAACAGTATTCTAAGTTCTATAATCATTTGGAGTTCCTGTGGTCCAAACACACAAAAAGGGGAAAATTTCTTCAGCGGTTCTAAGAACTATGTAGTTCCTCTGGTTGGAAAGCAAAGGAGGCTTTAGATCTCAACTTACAGGACTTAAAGTATTTGTAGCTTGGTGCCATATACTGTACCACAGCCTTGTCTACCTTTTCTAGGGTCTGGTGTTCATTTGCTATTGCAATGTATAGTGTCAACATGCCCTGATCTAAAAAACTCTCTAAGACCTGTAGAAGAAAGCTTGTGGATGTCTGTGAATCTGATAAGGCATTTAAAGTTCTCTTAATACTATTTAATAAATCATTTCACTGTAAGGAAATTTATCTGCAAATGGTGTAGATTTCAGATTTGCCCATGAGTGGTCACCCTGGCAAATTCAGCTTGAGAGCAGAACGCTTTGTGTGAAAAGATGTCTCCAAGAACCCCACAATGTCATCCTGGGATCTGCAGGTAACTCTTACAACTTTTGGTGTGAATATGCATGAGTCTACCTGATTATATCTGCCTTAGCGTATTAACATTATTAAAAACAGCTGTTACTGCCTTTTAAGCAGAGAAGTTTGTTACACGAGCTGAGTCACTTTAGCTGCCAGCCTCTTTGTTGGCATGTTTTCTTACATCCACCCTCTGAGGTGATGTGGTATATTTAATGGATTAAGGTAAAATGTGTTGGTGACCCTGGAGACTTTATACACACATATACATGAACTTATATTCTAACACTGCATTAATATTTCGGAGCATGGTGCAGTCCCCAGGATGAAATGAGTGAGCATAAAAAGGTGCTTCTTGTTGGCCTTCAGCTTGCACAACACATCACAATCCATTTTGTTTTGGTCTTCTCGGTGTAAGACGCTCCGGCAGGTCAGTTCTGTCACCTTATAAAATGAGATGCTGTGAAAAAGGAGAGATTACACTGACAAAGAATACTGCGTCTATGTTATAAAGCTGCCTGCACATATTTTGCCGCAGTCTCTAGTGTTTTCCAAGAGATAATATCTCTCTCTTCCTGACACCCTCTCTCTCTCTGACATTTCCAGTTCTGACATTTTATCATTTAATAGAGCTGATTTTTCTACAGGGGGATTAATGGTAGAATTAAAGACAATGTCAATGGCAAATCTCTTACCTTATCTCTCTCTCTCTCTCTCTCTCTCTCTCTCTGTCTCTCTCTCTCTCTCTCTCTCCTTCTCTCTTATTTTTGAGGTTAAAATATGTTTTTCTGTAAATAGTTACTATTACCTGTATTCCTACCGGGGCAATCATCTTAACCTGGGTTCGAATGCACCTACAATAGACATGTGCGTATCAGGAGTGGATCAGGGAGCAATGAAAGAAGGTTTCCTGGGCTGGTTGTTAATGTTTTCTTTGTCAGATCGCACCAGGATGCACTATGGGAAAAAGGTGAGGCAGTGAAGGAAGTGTGATGCTCTGGGCAATGTTCTGTAGGGACATGCAATCATGTGGATGTTACTTTGACATGCAGTTTTTATTCAGCTGTTCATTACCAGTTTTACTGTGGTTAGATGGTTTTAGCTGTTTTATTTGCATTTAGCTATAGACAGCAAGCAATTTGTAGAGAGTTAGAACGGAGGTTAGACCTCCCATTGCTACCTGCTACCCCCTCTTATACTCTACAGAGTAGTTGTAGTGATCATTTTGGCATCGCCTTGTTAAAAATTAACCTGTGTTTAGCCATTTGTTCAGCAGTTTTACACTATTTACAGCATTTAGGTGTATTTGATTTGTATTGTAGGAGTTGTGCTTCAGCTGCATTATAGCTTTAGCTATGGTTTAGGTGCATTTTAGCTGGATAAGATACTGGTTGGGTTATGTTTTAAGCTTCTTTTACATATAGTACATTATTCTGTGTACATTCATTAAACTGCAATTGAGCTGCCTTTCACATGGCTTTAGCTTTGTGAAGCTGCATTGTGTCTGCCTTGAATTGTAGTTTAGCTGATTTAGATGTGGCTGACTGTAGTTTAGCTGGGGCTTAGCTGTGGTCTGGCTGCATAATAGCAGTTTAATGGCATCTTAGCTGTGTGTCCATGCAGCATAGACCACATTAATTCACTCTGCACTGATTACACGCATCGATTGATCTTCAAGGAGCCAAGGATACCTTGGGTAATGGTAATAGAATGACTGCATATTCATGCTGAGCAGCATTCTTAGAAAAGAAATCAAAAATAACATTCAGACATAAACATAGTTTAGTTATCATTATGTGCCCAAAATGTTTTTTCCCCAGACCATTTCATCCCCACCACTTTTGGAAAAATCTGTGAATTTAAAAAGCCCAGCATCCTTGAACAGCACAGCAAAGGCCAAAAGCAGCCTGCATTCACTGTGTTTGTGACATTTACCATGGTCATGCCATTTACTGCGCTTGTGCCATTTACCACAAACATGCCATTTATTGTGCTCGTGCCATTTACCACACATATGGCATTTACTGCACACGTACCATTTACCACACACATGGTATTTACTGCGCTAGTGCCATTTACCACACACATGGCATTTACTGTGCTAGTGCCATTTACCACACACGTCATTTTCTACACTCATGCCGTTTACCACACATGGCATTTACTGCGCGTTTACCACATACACGCAATTTACCACACACATTGCATTTACTGCACTTGTGCCATTTACCACATGCATGCCATTTTCTGCATTCATGCCATTTACCACACACATGGCATTTACTGTGCTTGTGTCATTTACTGCGCTCTTGCCGTTTACCACACACATACCATTTACTGCGCTTGTGCCATTTACTACACACATGCCATTTACTGCGCTCATGCAGTTTACCACACACATGGCATTGTCTGCGTTCGTGCCATTTATCACAGACATGGCATTTACAGCACACGTGTCATTTACCACAAACATGGCATTTACTGCCCTCTTGCCATTTACCAAACACATGGCATTTACTGCACTCGTGCCATTTACCACACACATGGCATTTACTGCACTCGAGCCATTTACCACACACATGGCATTTACTGCACTTGTGGTGTTTACCTCACACATGCCATTTACTGCGCTCATACCATTTACAACACACATGGCATTTACTGTGCTAGTACCATTTATTAGACACATGCCATTTACTGCACTTGTGCTATTTACCACATATATGCCATTTACTGTGCTCATGCCATTTAATTTCCCAGGTTTTGCAGTTCATGTGGTGATATGTGACACAGCATCATATTGGATACAGTTTACAATAAAGACAAATATGATTCCAACTCCCCGCCCCAGAACAAAACAGATGAGTCCTCCCATGCACTTTTGAACACTCGTGTCCTGGTGACAGTTTTGTAAGTGAGCAGTGGTTAAGTCGAAATGATGAGCACAAAATACTTCTGTCCTATAACATGTCTTGAGAGTATCTGTGTCAGCGTCCAGCCTTCATGTGGAGGAGTCATTCTCTGTGCAGTGGTCTTACTCCCACTGTCCTCAGTGCTCTCCAACCAGGCCTGACGCCTCTGCTCAGATATAGCCCAGAAGGACCATCCTCTGTCTGAGACATGGATCCTGTCTACTTCAGAGGCTTTAACGTTCTCTTTGAAGTCGGTTCAAGCCAGAAAAGGGCTCCTCTTAATAGTTCTTTTTCAGATGTACAACAATTATTGGGTTTTGGTCTACCCACACAAAGCATGGGCAGTCTGCACAGAAGTATACTGCCTGTACCTAAACAGAAAAAAAAAAACAGAAAGTGTTTCCTACCACTGTGGACTGTTCATTATTGTGATGAATGTGCAACCAAATATAGCTTCCCTGTAATGCCAACACACAGGTTCCATCTGAGAGCAACACTGTTGACTACAGCACAAGCCCTTGGTCTACACTGATGTGTGCTTTACTTGGATTTCATTTGAACACTTAATTACACTAGAATGCCACATACCTTTAATTAGTGTTTGGCTCTGAGTGAGCATAACTTGTGTTGCTGCTAACGCTGATGAATTTTGTAGTCCCCTTTTCCCCAGAACTGGCCTTAAACAGTCAACATTGTGGTCAATTTATCAGAAATCTTTCCTATGTAGCTCCATCCTTCTTCTGTTACAGACTGTAGCCCATCTGCTGATGCACAATTTGTGTTAGGGTCATCAACCCTCTTCCTGGAGCTCTACTTTGCTCCTCACTGGTGCCTCTGATCCAGCCCATTCTGGTTAGCCAGAACAGGTATGGCAGGTACTAGCAGATGTGGTTGTAACTTGACTCTACAAGTAAGAAGATCTCCAGGACAAGGGTTGGTAACCACCAATCTCACTTTTTATCAGTGGTTAGGTTTTGACCACAGAGAGATATTTTTGGGTTGGTCGACCACCCTTAGCTTCACATACCCCTTTTTTCAACAGTTAAGCATTTCATCCAAAAACAAACTGGTTTCACACCAGAAAAGGTGGCTCCCGGCTGAAAAAAAAAACAAAAAAACAACTGTGATAGCATCAGTGGGTGTGTCATTCCACAATTTGGAGTCGAAGCAGAGTGTAGCGATGGAAAGGGATAAATATTGTACAGAAAGGTTGTTTACCAGTTTAGAAGAAATATTTGCAATAACTGAACAAAAGCTTGCATGTAATCAATGCGATCTGCCATCTTGCCAGCACTGTTTACTTCAGTTAAGCCATGCTTTCTGCTGACGATGCATCATTGATTACAATGGTTCCACTCAAAACTGGTGGAAATGTGGGCAGGTTTGCTAAATGGCAGCAAGGCTCAAAGAATGGAACCAGTTCAAGAACTGTAAAAAAGACTGCTGTGTCTGATACAATCATTCCAGTGCCACATACTCCACCATTTGGTGTCATGGTGACCTTTTCATAGCAGCTTGCAGCAAAATTGGTTTTGTGTCATTATATATGAATTTGAATGATTAATTAATTGTCTGAGCCGCTTAACCTAACCTGCAGAATGGTGGAGTTGTTCCAAGGCTCATCAGGCTAAACAACAGGTTGCCAGTCCTTCACAGGGAAGACGGGCAGACTCCCTGGCCAAACACTGAACCCAGGACTTGGCTGTTGGGAGGTGACAGCACTTACCAACCCACCATCCATCAGAATTGTAAGTCATATAATTATATATGCAGTTGCATGCCTAAATCTGTGAGAAACATGCCAAACGTCATATATAATCTCCCTTTAATGTGCTGTGCCTGAAGGAAGAACTTCAGTATAAAGCCAGAGAACTAATTTCATGTTCTCCCACTTCAGCCAGTTCACAGTGGTAGCAGGCTGAGGATGCTCCTTAGCCCGGCTATATTCATCAGTTCCTCCTGGGGGATCCCAAGACTTTCCCAGCCCAGCTGAGATGGTTAATCTTCCCAGGATGTTCTGGGTCTACCCTAAGGTCTCCTCTTAGTTGATAATGCCCAGAACACCTTCACAGTGATGGGGCCCAAGATGTTGGATGTTGGCTTGTGCTTTGCTGATAACAATCTGGATGGTCGTTTTCATTTAAACACCTTTTTTTTCAGAAAACAAGCTGAACTGTTTAATTATTTGACCACAACACGCGGTTCCAGTCTTTTGGTCCATCTGAGATCAGCTTGGGCCCAGAGATCTGGCATTTCTGCATAGAGTTGATGTATGGTTCCTTCTTGCATAATACTGTATCAAATTGCATTTCTTGATGCAGCGACAAACTCTATTAAGTGACAATGATTTTCTGAAGTACTCCTGAGCCCAGGTGGCTGTATTTGTCACAGTAGCATGATGGCTTCTTAAGCAGTGCTAGCTGAGGGCTCAAGGACCATACACATTCAGCAGTGCTTTCTGACCTTGCCCTTTACACACTGAGATGTCTCTTAATCTTTTCGCAATATTAATGTACTGTAGTGCTGAGAAATGTTCCTTTTGAACTGACTATCAATTCTCTCTTGAATTTTGAACAAATTGGTGAGCAGCGACCCATTCTTGCTTGCAAAGACTGAGCCTTGGATGAATGCTACTTTTATACCCAGTCCTGATACTTCACCTGCTAGCACTTAGTGTGTGTAATGTGGAGTCTTCCAAACTGGTGTTACCTGTTAATGTTCTGTGCACTTTTTAGTCATATTTTAACTTTGTCCTGCAAATACAATTCAGTTAGTCAGTAACACTATGTAAGGAAGGGCGCCCTAGCACCACCCCCACAGCTGAGAATGCTCCCCAGGGCGAAGTGGTTAGCGACGGAAAGAACCGCAGTCTCCGGGTCGAACGCAATGCCGGAAGAAGCGTCGCGGAATCAGCCCTGTGCTACAGTCTCCACTGCCCAAGCCATCACCGTTTTTGTTTTCATGGACACTACAAGCCCTGTTCTGGACTTTGTTTTTGCCCCCAGCACTATTTCACCGGGTGTTACAGGGTGTGTTGGGTGGTATGTGTGTGTTTTAAGTTCACTGTCAGGTGTCTTTGTGTGTCTGTTTTTTTTTTTTTTGTTTTACAGCATTTTGGAAAATATCCCAGCTTTTCTGGAAATGGGGTTTGCATTTTCTTTTCTTTTTGGTTCTTAAGAAAATTTGTGTCAGATCCTGTGTTCTTAAAGTGATGAACCACTCTCCTGTAAACATCAGTGTGTAAAACCTAAAGGTGGGAGATTACAGAAGTGTTCTCTTCTTTAACAACTTCTTCCTGTGTGTAAAATGTCTGGAAGGAGCAAACTAAAAAGCCATTTGACCCCGGCCACACCATCCTGTTTGTGTATATTGCACATGGCACAGATAACAATAGTAAGAGAGTGGTAACAAAGGTGAAAAAGCAGTAGTGGGTGTGAAGGAGAGGTAGAGGTGGTAAAAAATTAATGGTTGTGAAAGAGCAGTTGTGGCCTAGTTGTTAAGACATTGCCCTTGTGAACTGGGCACCAATGAGGTACCATTGAGTAAGGCACTGTTAGGGTTGCAAAGGGGTAGAAAATTCCCAGGAGATTTCCAGTAAATTTCCAGAAACTTTCCATGGGAACTTTAGGTTGGGAATTTTGGAAATATTACAAATTGGAGATTATTAAGAGTGGGCAGCACAGCCAGTGGTTATTATGTGAGGGTAGGTTACCTCCTCTTGTGTCCAGGCCATCTTCATGTTTGCAGCATTGTCAGTAAACTCATTAATGACTGCTTTCAGCTCATTAGCAATGTAGGAGTCTCTGTGATCGTTGTCCTTTGTGTCTGTGCTCTAAAATGTTTCGTAAGTGTTTAGTTTTATTTCAAAATGTGTCCTCCTCAAGGCACCATCTGAAATATCTTGAAACAGCAGATAATATGGTATTGGAGTGCTTAGGGTGGAGAAACCGGCCCATATTTTGCCATATATATTAGAAACCAATAATTTAGCACAAACATGTCAGGACAGATGTGAGTGTGCTCTTAAGTGTGCTTAGTTTCTGTTCTTACATATGAACATCCCAAATAAGAAAAGTAAGAAACATTGAAGAATGTCAAAATCTTCATGAAAGCTGTGTAAGTGGTTTTTAAGAAGACATTTCCTCCTGAGAATGGTTGGAAATGAGGCCCAAAGAGATTTATCATTATAAGAATAAGTCGTTAAACTGACAAAGACATTTCTTAGGAACTTTTTCAAATAGTAATGTAAGAAAAAACTTACAAACCATATGTAAGATAATGGTGAATGACAAAGATATTGGTGAATTAAGTTCTGTGTATCTGCACTCATCCTACAGCACTTTTGCAGTGACAACTGGCTTTTCTCTTACCTGCTTTATCATGAGTCTGACCTTGTGCTACTCTCCTGTCCCAGGCATTTATTTGTGGTGTAAGAACTTTTCACTCACATATTATGGAATCAGTTGTTCTAACAGAGATGTTTAAGGTATTTGCTGGCAATTTGTAGCTTTATCCATTCACCTTTACTATGATCACCACAAATTACATGAAATATAATTTATAATTAAACCAGCTGCAATTTAGACACGAAAGTTTATATTTAGTTTTTTACAGCATTAAAATGAAGAACCTTTTTAATATTTAATCTTTATATACACTGATTAGCCATAACTTTAACACTACCTGCCTAATACTGAGTGTTTTTCATGCTGCTGACACAGCTCTGACTGTGCTACATTGTGTTCTGACCCCTTTCTATCAGAATCAGAATTTTCTTTATTATTATTATTATTATTATTATTATTAGCTAGTTTATGCATATGAATACATACTGGAAATATATTAAATAGCAAAAAAATAATGTCTCTTCCTTCTTTCTGTATGTCTTTGTTCATTATGCACAGTTATTGCTACATCACCTTGGAGCGTGACTATAATCATTATCTGGCCTTGAGACAGACACCAGCCTGTGTGTAAGGTACAAAGCAGAAACTACATCTGAATGACACTGAATAAACAGTTGGAATGCATTCATAATGTGCTTTCAGGCTTCACTCATAAATTTAGTCCTTCAGCCATGAGAACACATGTATAAAAGCCTCACGACCAGCACGGCTGAAATAATTAATTCATTGGTCAAGTATGAGTAGCAGTATTCTTCTCGCTTCCTGACTCACCAAGGCCATTTAGATCAACATCCTGATCTTTACATTAGCACTCATAATTCTACACGAAGGACCTGAAGGCTCTTGACCTCATATGTTGCACATTTGTTTTGTTTTTCTTGCTTTAAGAAACTTGGATCAGGCTATTGAAGGAATATTCCAGCTTTTGTCATTAAGTGGGATTGCAGAAAATGATAGGTGCCATGAGGGGTCATGTTGCATGGCATGCATTGCATACATTTTAAGCCATTTTGGAAATTTTGGATCCACAGGACATCCTCATTGCAATGAATGACATCCCAGAAGTCTCTGATACGGCCATTGCTAAGTATAAGAGGACTGCCTATCCATTATCACATGCATCATGTGTTCATCACATTTAGTAACACACTGCCACAGATATTGCAGTCAATGTTATCAAAGTAACAGCACCAGAATTTATTAAATTGATCAAAGCAGCAGACTGGACTGTGATGGTAGAGACTGGGCTGTGAGCAGTGGACTGAACTTTTATGGTGGAGCATGACTGAATCTTGTCCAGGGGACTTTGCAAGAAAACTGCGCATGTTTAAGGGGGAACATTGTGTTAACTTAAGTTTTCTCCAATCTACAGCTTTAATCTAGCACCATAAATCTAGACCACAGTTTAGATCTAGATACCCGAGTTTCCATTTCTGTTTGAATCTGACTTTCTGCTCTGGTCATTTCTTCCACTGCCAAGGCAAAGGTTTGAATTGTAATTGATTGCAATCAAAATGTAAAGTAAGTCGGAGCTTCCCTGCTAATGGATTTAATAGTTTATCCAGCCAAAGAGGCTAATCAATTTCCTCAGTATTGACTTGTGCATACTGAGGGATTACAAAGGCAGGGAAGTTGCAGAGTGGACAGCAGAGTTTGTTGCAAGGTCATGACACTTTTGGGAGCTAAGCATGCTAAAAGAACATAAAATTTTGTTGCAGAGAGAAAAGACATTTGGGGGGAGAGGGGGGAGAGACAAGGAGACCCACGAGAAAAACAACCCAAGAGCCTTTACCAGCAAAAGTCCATTGTGGCCTAGGCACCATGCCAGCCACACCTGCCACCAGAGACAAGGACTCTGCCCTGTCCTGTGGGACAATTATGCTTATAGGGGCTTCAACTCAGCTGCTACACAAAAGCATTGATTGCCCCAAACCATGCCAGATGCCGTGATGCACCCATTCCACCAGCCTCCATCCACACGGCATGGCCTTGAAGGCAGTGCTCTCAACTGCTCAATGTGGGTAAAAATAAGTCGAAATAAAATAATATACTTAAATATGTGTTGTAATATAGTAAAAGTACATGGTGCGTACTTCAAACATACTACCAGCTTTGCTTAAAAATATAGTTTAAATGCAATGTAATTTAGGTTAAAAGTAGTTTATTTATTTAAAACATATGAAATGTATTATTTTTTTCTAAAAATATACCTAAAAAGGTCATAAAGTCATGATTCGCTAATCAGTATATATATATATATATATATATTAGCCAGCAAGTGAACAGTCAGTTCCTGAAGTTAATGTGCCTAAGGCAGGAAAACTGGCGAGTGTAAGGATCTCAGCCACTTTGACAAGGTCCTTATTGGGATGGCTAGACGAACTGAATCAGAGCATCTCCAAAGGTTTTTTTTAACGTGTGCAGTAGTACCAAAAGTGATTCAAGAAAGGACAACTGGTAAATCAGGGTCATGGGCACCCAAGGTTCACTGATGCATGTGCGGAGTAAGGACTAACCTGTCTGGTCTGATCCCACAGAAGAGCTACTAGACAGGTGGTGTTAATGTTATGGCTAACTGGTTTATGGCATGCAGTTATTTTCCATTCAGCAGACTGGAAAGTAGTTTGGCATGAGCTTGGCAGCTGACAAGTTGGCAGCCATCGCTACTAGATCTCCACATCTGGATCTCCATTGACATTGAAGCATATTTTGGTATCATAAAGAGACTTATAGCTTCATCTCCTTTGGCTTGCTCATTAGGGGCATAGACCCGGACTTAGTAAAGTGGCTTTGTGACCACGTCAGTTGTAAAAAGCGCTATGTAAATAAAACTGAATTAAATTGAATTGACATAGTCTGCCATCATGTCTTCTCCTGGGAATTCCATGCTTATATCAGCAGGACAATGCCAGGCCTCTTTCTGCAGATGGTACAACAGCATGGCTTCATAGACACAGACTGTGTGCGGTTGACTGCTATGCTGCCAATCTAATTCTATCTCCTCTTCAAAATGTATAACACATCATGAAGAGTCGAATCAGTCAACAGCGACCACACACTGTTAAGCAGAAAAAAGTCTTGTTTTAAGGTAGAATTCCACTTGCAGAGCTGCAACAATTCAATTTCTAAGTTCCCAAGGGATGGAGCAGTGAAATTTAAAGGAAAGGTGATGTAACACAGTGGTAAATACGCCTCTGTCCCAACTTTTTGGGTGTATTTGATTGTATTGCAGGCGTCAAATTCTAAATTAGTTTATACTTACAAAAAGCCCTCTTATCTACCCACTCTTTCAAACCTCAATCAGTCCTCCCTGACCAGTAGAAATTAGCATCCCCATTTTAGAGAGTTTCATTAGGGAGCTCATTATGAGCAGTCCAAGGACAATTTACACGCTCTAATCTCAGGTCAGCTCCAATTAATTACAGCTATTACCCACACCATGGTGTCCAGTCCCACACGACCTGTTGTGCCAACCACACGTTAATTACCATGGTGATCCGGTCACTAACACAATGGCCAGCTCAGAGTCAGAAAGACTGTACTGACAAAGTTTATCTATCTATCTATCTATCTATCTATCTATCTATCTATCTATCTATCTATCTATCTATCTATCTATCTATCT
>JBBPDA010050323.1:0-13846 GCA_037974385.1 Arnoldichthys spilopterus
ATATATTACATAATTTTATGTTATAAATGCAGGCTGGTCGGCTATTAGTTAATTCATTAATTTACTTATTTGCTTACTTACTCACTTATGCATTTAATATAAAAATATGTGGATTAAAAGCATTAACAGTAGGCTAAACGCAGCCCCTATCGGACGTGGGCATGTCTCAGTCGGAGGCGTGTCCTGAAGCGGGTACGTTCATTTCGGGGCGTGTCTTTGTGATGCCCTTGTTCCTTAGGGGACTCGGCTTGTAGTCTTGACTCAAATGCATACAGTTGATGTCCAAGCGTGTGAACTAT
Organism: Arnoldichthys spilopterus; assembly: GCA_037974385.1. Classification (NCBI taxonomy): domain Eukaryota; kingdom Metazoa; phylum Chordata; class Actinopteri; order Characiformes; family Lepidarchidae; genus Arnoldichthys; species Arnoldichthys spilopterus. Next base: position 300 of record JBBPDA010050323.1, read on the forward strand.
TAGCCAATCGTAGGGTAGAAGGCAGGACCTTGCTAGCCAATCGCAGCGCAGAATGCCTTCGGCGCGGGAAGAGGCTGTCGCACGCCGCTGAGGGACGCAGATGGCGCCACAGAGTTTCCGAGTTCCGTTCCACCTGGCAGACAGTAAACACTCGCCCGCATCGGGATTACTGGGGAAAAACTGCCCGCTGGCGTCCTTCGGCGCGTCCCAAGACCGGAGTCATGGGCGACATCTTGCGCGGTTGGCCAAAAGTGACTCCCGCGCCCCGTTGCCATGTGGAAGCGGCGCCGTTATCCCGACATACCTGCGCGGAGCCGGTGACCTGTGCGGAGTAGAGACGTGCCTGTGTCTGAGGTAACGGAGCCTCTCTTACTCGCTGCGGGGGTCGGCCCTCACCGACCCCTGTCTGTTCGGTGCTGCTAAGGGACAGAGGACGCGATGCCGTGGCCCTGCTGCGGAGCACACAGCGCGGACCCTCGGCTGACCGTGACGGGGTTTGACCTCTGCTCTCGGCTCCTGTGACATTCAGCCGAGTCTAGTGTGAGGCCTCCTCTCGGAGTGACGTCATATGGTCACACCTGAGCTGGAGGACATCCTGTATATCCCACTGCCAGAATAAAACCTTGTATCTCCCACTTTAATATCGTGTCAGAATCTCCTTGCATACAAACTAACCTACATAACTAACATAAAAACTCTTACCCCGAAACCTTAGGATGCGTTTTCCTACTTTTTGGAGATACGTGGTTTTGTCCTGACAGTGCCGATATGAAATCTGCCTTCAGATCTGTTTTCTATAGTGCTGGTTTCCTTAATTCACCTCCATACTGTGTGTCGGCATACTGAAATGTATATGTTGACCGAAATGCAGGTTAGTCTAGTCCACTGGAGCAGTAGTGGTCTAGTGGTTTGGACGCTGCCTTTGGGACCTGAAGGTCGCAGGTTCCAGCCCGGGCACCACTGAGGTACCTTTGAGTAAGGTACCGTCCCACTACACTGCTCCCCGGGCGCTGTTGGTAGCTGCCCGCTGCTCCTCGTGTGCACGTGTGATGGTTAAATGCAGAGGTCACATTTCATTGTGGTGCTTGAGTGTGTTCACAATGACAAAAAAAAGTCACTTTCACTTTAATATGACCTCACTGACCCCCTCACGTCATCTCCCAGCCTGACACTCTCTCGGTCGTCCGCATCTGAAGTCACTTCAAGAATTTTGCCCTCAGATCTGTTTTCTCTGGTGCTGGTTTTCTTATTTCAACTCTCTGTTGTGGGCTTCAGTTACTGTGTCCACGGTTTAAAATGACCTCATTGACCCCTCGAGCCACGTATTAGCCCACCACAGTCTCCGGCATCTGCACTGAAACTCACTTCAGTCCCTCATGGGAAGGACATCGCTGGACAAGGCGCTGCCTGTAAACTCAGGGAAAACTGAATTAGCTGCTGTGATGTTTTACGAGCCGTGTGTCTCACTGGAAGTTTGGGAAAGCAGAGATCACACAAGCCAGATATCATTAGGAGGGAGATAAGTGTTTTTTGACAGCGCAGCAGCTGCGACGCTTCATTTAAGCAACAACGCGGTTTGCTGCTCTTTATGCTAATAATTTTTTTAATCATCATACAAAAAAAAAACATTGTCCCAAAGCTTGATCCAGCGCAGATAACCGTTAAAAGGAGCTTTTGAAGTCCCTCCAGCATTTACAGAGTTGAACAAAGCATTGTTGACATCCCAAAGAACAAAGTCTTTTTGTGTTCCCTTTCTTCCCCCCTCCACCACCTGGCACAACAAAGCCCCTCTGTGAAACGGCATACAACACGGAGGTGTGGGCAAATGCGTTCACCTGCTTGTCCCTCATGCTCCAGGTGGAAATGGGCCATTAAGGCCTATCCATCAGAGAGGGCTCCTTTCTGCTGCAAACGCCGGGGGTGCAGTTGTTTGTTTGCAGATGTTCAGTCTGAATGGAGCCATTAGCCTCCCGCAGTAATTGCCGCTGTTCTCAGGCTGTTGCTGTATGAAAGAGAGAGAAAACACAGAGCTGAGGCTTTTTCAAAGGGCACGCCGGGCCGGCCAGAGGCTTCCCGAGTTTAACAAATAGCACCAGTCGCTTTATACATTCTTCTGACTTTGTGATGTACTTTTTGAAATGTAAGTGTAATCTTCCCTAATCTTTCAGGATACTGTACGTTATGTATTAGCATAACTTTACAAAGCCATACAGGCTAGAATGATTCCCTTAAGAAGTTTCCCTTAATTTTAGGGATGCACAGATCTGACTTTTTTAGTCCCAATCCCAATACGGTATCTGGGCTTTGGGTGTGGGCGGATACTGAGTACTGATCCAATACCAGTGTTTAATTACTGAGCTGTAAGTCTCACTGTGTGGAAGAGACTGGGATGTGTAAAGCAACATCAGGCTTGACTTCAACTTTTGCTTTCTTAACGTTTTGAAGCAAAATGTATTAAATACTTGTAAACATATTAACTGGGTCATCGATCACACAGTGTTACACAATTTTTGTTCCTGGTGTTTTTTTTCAACTGCTCATGTCTCAATCTGTAAAGTCTGTAAAAACGGCTCCGTACATCACAAACTTCGATGACCACAGCCGACAGAAGTTTAGCATTTATAGCGGCAAAACAGGCAAATTTCAGAGAGTCTATTTCTAAAGGTCTAAAGCTCTATTCATGACAAACGTAGATTTTATGACCACAGCCCGCAAAAGTTTTGTATTTATGGTGGCAAAACAGCCAATTTTTTATCTTTTCTGGACTGTCCTAGAAAGTTCTAGAAAGATCTAAAAGATTCCAGAAAGTTCTAGAAAACTCTGGACAGTTCTCACAGTACCAGAACATTCTGGAAGTCTACTTAGGGTTTAAAGTGAATGGAGGATGTTTTTGAAAACAGATACATTTCAAAATGTCACTGTCCTGGGCACAGACGCAACGTGTTTGTGGAACAACAGCAATTTTCTATTTATTTTGAGAATAAGAGATTGGGAAAACAATTTGTACCAGGAACCAATATAAAAAATACAATTATTCACTTAATAGGTAATAATATGTAAGTTGTGATATGAGTTTATATACATGTTTGTGTGTATGGGTAAAGATTAATTCTAGTCCTGGACCCCGTTTGGTTTCAATAGAGCATAGCTTTATCAGCTCTTGTGGTACTACACAGGCCTAATCCCTGTGTGGGAAACAAGCCCTTAAGTAGTATTAAATCCTTATAAGTGTTCTTGGCATAATGTATTACATTCTCTTCGTCGTTTTTGTTGTATTTTTGCAGTTTCATTACCTAAGGGTTGAGTATGGGCTGTTACCTATGTATTCATTCATTTCCCTTGTGGTGCATTAGGAATAGGCAGAACGGCTCTTTGGGATTCACATGTGTTTTTCTCTTAAATAATTAGTCCACATTTTCTTCCACATTTTCCAAAACAGTTTTTCACAATTTCTGAAAATGTTTCCAAGTAGACGGAATTTTACACAGTGCTGTATTAAAAAAGTAGGGTTTAAAAAGTTTTGAAGTTGTAAGATTATCATTTTATGATGCTGCTAAGTGCTGTCGCCTCACAGCAAGAAGGTCCTGGGTTCGTGTGGGTTTCCTCCAGGTGCTCCAGTCTCCTCCCACTGTCCAAAGGCTGCAAAATGTTGACTGTATTCTCTAAATTGCCCGTAGGGGTGTGTGTGTGTATGTGTGTGTGTGTGTGAATAGTTGTCTGTGTTGCCCAGTGATGGGTTGACCTCCTGTCCTGGGTGTTGCCTTGGTCCTGTAGTCAGCTGGGATTGGCTCCAGCTTCCCTGTGTCCTAAATGGTAGAAGTAGTTTGGAAAGTGGATGAATGAATGATTGATGCTACTGTTAGGGATTTGCTGATGTGGGATTTGTAGCCAGATGGCAATATCCAATATATTTAATGTACATATCTACTGGTTCTGACAGAAAAAACAATTTTTATGATGAAGAAACCAGGATTCCATCAGCCTGGATTAGAAAACACATTAACTGCATTTAACATCACCAGCAAATATCTGTAGATATAGAGATAATTCCAATATGACTGTGCATCCCTGTCTACTACCCTACAGCTCATTTGTAGTAAGCTGCAAAACTAAAATCAATTTTACATATATCAAACTTTCCTGTAAGCTCTCAAGCATTGGAGAATGAAGTTGTTACACAATTACACAGTTTTTGTTTCTGGCTTCTAAGTGTTATAACGTTTTATGTCTAAATTCTATGTATAAACAACTCTATTCATCACAAACGTAGATTTTATGACCACAGCCAACAAAACTTTTGTATTTATAGCGGCAAAATAGGCAATTTTCTGACAGTCCCAGAAAGTTCTAGAAAATTCAAAAAAAAATTCCAGAAAGTTCTAGACAATTCTGGACATTTCTAGAAACGTCTGGACAGTTCTCACAGTTCCAGAATATTCTGGAAGTCGATTTAGTATTGAAGTGAATGGAGGATGTTTATGAAAACACATACATTTCAAAAAGTCATTGTCCTGAGCTCAGAAACAAAGTGTTTGTGGAACAACAGCCGTTTTCTATTTCAGCATGAGGGATTGGGGGGAAAAACACACTTTGTACCTAAGACAAAAATGAAATAGAACCATGTTGCGTAATCATGGTATAGGTATGATTTAAGAACTTCCAGAAATGTTTATAAATAATGAATAAAACGTATTAAAATACTCAGTGGCCTCCAGTTCCAGTCTGTATGTTGTTACTGAAAAAGATATTAATGATTATAACAGGTGATTAATATCACGGGTCACTATGTGTTGTGTTCTATATTACATTTTACCACAGGATGAAAGTTACAGCACAGCCGTGACGTACTGACTGCACCGTGAATGTGTATTAGAGGGAAATCGATGGGCGATCGTTTACTTTAGAAGTACCTTTTCTCTCTTTCTCTCTCTCCTAATCTCTCTCTCCCTCAGCCCTCCTCTCTGTCTTCCTTCTTTTGACTAAAGACACAGTTAAGTGGACTCGCCGCCTCCTTATCTCTTTGTGCCAAGCTAATTTAAGGACTTTAAGTAATGAATGTTGCCAGGTGGACTCTGTTTGGGCTGATGCCGTTTAGCTTTATTGGTTGCGCTGCAGTATAATTTCATCTTGTGTTGGAGGCAACAATTATGCCTCCATTGTTTAGCCAAGAAAAAAAGTGACAAAAACAACGGACGTCCAAAGATACTCACGAGACCTGTTCTGACTTTCTAAACTAGCTTTGTTTAGTCTAGACTAAAACCAGACATGCAACAAACAAGAAACAGGGTTTTTACTTTTAAAAATGCTTGGTTCTTTGTAATGGGTGGGACCAGCAGAGCAATAATGAATATTTAACGTTTTCTTTGTTTTGGGTTGAGTGGTGTTTGGTGCAGTCAGTTCACAGAAGTGTTATACCACCATGACACCGTTACACCACCACTGCCCTGTGATGTAAAAACAATAATTAAAACATTTATACTTTTTACACTTACTAAAGATAAGATAAAATTTAAAAAACCAGAGGTACAGTGAGCAAGATGCCGTCCCCAAGCACTGCTCCCTGGGCACTGCCCACGTCAGCTGCCCACTGCGCCTAAACAGATGGGTTAAATACAGAGGTCACATTTCATTGAGGTGCACTGTGTGCTGCACTGTGGTGTGTTCACAATGACAAATTATCGCTCGCTTCAGTACTAGTCCTGCACAACAGCTAATTAGCTTAGCTGTGGGCAGTGATAATTATAAAACAAATTAACATAAAAAATAAAAACAAATAAATATTCAAATGCAAATCAAAGCAAAGCTTAGTGTCATATGTACAGTAAGCAAACACCATGACCTTCCTTTCGCTGTCAGCAGAACGCCGATTAGCAATAACAGTACATAGTAATAACAGGACACAGTACAAGCTTTTTACAAGACAAGAGCAAAAATATAGCAGTACAGTTAAGACTCATGACCATTATTCCTGTCAACTGTTTAGGAGTCTGATGACAAATGGATTTTTTGAGTCCTGTGGTTCTACACTTCACACTTCTGTCTCTCTAGCCAGAGGGTAGAAGTGAGATGCAGTCATTGGCAACTTATGGGCAAGAAATAAACCTGCTATGTTGGTCTAAATGAAAATGTGAGGAGTGAAAATGTGTATTTCTCTTGTAAATGTACCATTATAGAGTTTCAGATGAACATATCCCCTAAAACAGTACAGTTACTGATGCCCCCCCCCACACACACACACTCCTTGGGCCTCAATTCTGAGCCATGGAAAGTGCAGAGTGAAGGGACGAGTATTTCTGAAGGTGCATTGTGGCTTTAAGAGAGGTTCTAGCATTTGCAGAGCTTAAGTTGATTAGGCTAAATGGATTAGCACTCGTCCTGTGATGCCGTTGCCTGGTAAACATGCTCTGATACGGGGGAGGGGCGAACTACTGATTAACCTTCACCGTTAGGACAGCTCCATCCACGTCATCAAGAAGCAGCTCAGAGGCAGGCTTTTTCTGTCCTGTGACTGCACTGATCCAGGCGTAGCATGTCCCCCCGACTTGCCTGGGACTTCACTTTGTCCTATAAGTGCATCCTTTTTCTACATTTTTGTTTACCAGCTTTCCATGCCAGCTCTGTAGCCTGGAATGTCACCAAGTCATAGTGTCATGTGTTTGGTGTTGTAGGAGCTCCAGTGGCCGGCACAAAGCCCTGACCTCAGCCCAAGTGAATTGGAACATTGAATGCAAACCAGACCTCGTGCAATGCTCTGCTGACTGAATGGGCACAAGGTCCCATGGGCACAAGGTCCCACAGGCACAAGGTCCCATAGGCACATGCCAGAATCTTGGAGAAAGCCTTCTCAGAAGGGTGGAAACTGTCATAGCCACAGGAAAAGGGGCATTTTAATGCCCATGGTTTTAAATGGGAGTGTCCAACAAGTTTATATAGGCATGTTGATCAGATGTCCACATACTTTTGGCCACATAGTGTATATGTTTGTTTTCTTAATTGAGTCCCTGTAACTGCACAGTCAGAATGTGCCTGAATATCTGAAAGGCTCTGGATGAGTGTAAGACTGTTGTTCTGTTAAGTCAGTTGTATTGTTTGTCATTGTAAAGACTCTAATTACTCTGCTGGAGGAATAAAATCGAACGGGAAATTCCTCCTCTCCAGTTGCCCAGACACTAAGCTCTTTACTGTGCCGCGCTCTCTTTATTCCGCTTTCTTCAGCTTACAGATTTTAAACTCACACAGAACAAAGGTACTGGAAAAAAAAACTAAATGAGCATTTCACAGGAGAACCACACCTCCCTGCTGGCTGTTTGCGGTGCAGCAGTGTGCTGCCTCTCTTGGGAGGACTGGGCAGAAAATCGTGTCTGACCTTCAAAAACAGGAAGCGGGCTGTCATTACACACAGTGATGCCTCCATGTGAGGTCTGATGAAGACTCCCAATTAGAGTAAAGAAGGGAAGGGCGGGTGAAGGGAGCCTGCTGTGTTAATTGCTGGAGCGATGGCGTGTTCCCAACATCAGCAGGAGGATGTTTGTCACACCTTTTTACCTTTTTAAATGAGCATGGCTATAGTAAGTGCTCTGAATGTTCCATAGGGGAAATATAGCAGAAGGTGTGTGTGTGTGTGTGTGTGTCTGTGTGTGTGTGTCTGTGTGTGTGTGTCTGTGTGTGTGTGTGAGAGAGAGAGAAGGACAGAGAGGGAGACAAAGACGGTGAGATCAAATACTGAGTGTTTGTTTTTGTGCAGACTCAAGACCATGAGTGAGTCCCAGGAGCGTGCTGACGATGTTGGCCTGATAACACATCAGGACCTGTCAGAGACCCCTAAGGAGGAAGACCCACACAGCCCCTCACACTTCAGGCAAGTCATAACAGACCGTTTTGTATTCTCAGGGCTGCACACACTTCTGTTGGTATCACAGTGTTGGCCTTTGCAATACTGGTGTCACAGAAGGCTACAATATGCAAACCCAGGCTAATCACACTGTGTAGGTTGTTTGTTGTTACTGGGTGACGTGAGCGTGCTGACCAGTGGCAACTCCAGGCGAGTGTTTCTCTGGGCGTTCGGATTGGGTTTGGCTACTGAAACCTGGTTCTGTTGTTGCACGGGTTCTGTATATAACCAGTATTTACCAGACGGAAATGCAACACCGATTCCGGTGCCTGTAAAAAGTCTGTGCTGGTGATGGAGATATTTGCACTCTGGTTTTCCGGAACAATGTTACAGGCAACAGAAGCGTCACTGCATGTCCCAAGCCATCCCTAGATAAAATGACACACTGCGTTATATAGCAGCTACCTTAAACTCAGTTTAAAATGCAGACAGAGTGTGGGTTTCAACACAGGGATGTGCAAGAAATGCCGGTAAAAAAGGGAACAAGTCAACTTTAACGAAGCATCTGACGACGCACAGGATTACAGTTAAGAGCAGACTGTAGCCGTTCCTCAGGTCAGTAGTGCTGGTAGCCAGCAAGTGTAGCTAGTAAGGGACATTAGCTAGCCACGGTTGTGAGCAGAGATTGGGCATGTAGATGAGGCTAAGTATGAGAAGAACAATAGGCTTAATAAAGTTATACGTTAATATGTTGTTCAATTTGAAGTTTAAACTTGCTTTAGAAATTAAAAAGCCATAATTTAAAGTCACAATCCTTTGTTTTGTGCTTTTATTAAATATTGGTTCAGGCAGTGTTCAGGAACCATTTAGGCACTGGCCTTGTTCTAAAAGTATCATTTTTAGAACCAGTATCCGAAAAATAAACTGAATACCCAACCCTAGCTTCGATGCATCAGGGTTTATGAAATCTAACTAAAATAAATGATTTTGGTGAACATAATGGAAGCATTTACCAATGTCCCATTATTAGTGATTGGCTTGATTTGTAATGTATTGTGAAGCTTCTGCTGCGCACTAGACAGTTATGTGATTGCAGTATTGCCATTTTGTCTATATTGTGCAGGAAGGTGTAGGATTGCTGCTTAGATTTATTATCTACAAAAATCCGCATTGTGCTTACGAGGGTAATTCATCAGAAGAGGATTGTCGAGAGAAAGTCCAGTCTGTGCGTAAGAAAGCTTTGTAATGAGTCTGGACTTCTATTACAACTTTGCTGAGTCGTGCGTTTTTACAATATCTGTTTATTTTTCTCAGGATGTTGCAGATGATTTTATTTTGGTACCATGACTATGTACCTTTATCATTTTCTTCCACTCTATAACGTATCTGGAAATACTCCGTCTCTTACCAAGGTTCAGCGCAGGATGAGTCAGCAGCTGAGGAAGAAACAGAAAGTGAGCTAGAGGTGAGGGACTGAAGTGTGTTTTGAATGAGTCACTTTCTATTAAATATTACATATGCTGGATAATTAGATCCATGACTGAATAATTCAGCACAGTACTGAAAATGTTAAAGCACAGTGTATCTAAATTTCAAACTGTCGTAGAGATTCAGGCCCTGTTCATATGTACACGGGTGTTTTTTAAAAACGTTGGCTTCCGTTTACACGTAAACAGTGTTTTTGGTCACTGAAAACTTCCAAGGTGAAGAGTTCTGAAAGCACAAGTTTTGCTTTGACGTGTGGAAGATTTTGGTTAAAACTGTGCGACTTCACCTCATTTGACGTCACTGTGCACCGTGTTTGTTTACATGAGTGAGGTGATTTTCTGCAGCGACACATGCAGACAACACACTGTTGCTCGTAACTTTGCTAATAGGACTTTTTACAGCTCAGACACACACGCACAGTGACTTTCCCTCCATTGTGAAGGACACAGGTGTCAGTCTGAGCTTCAGATGTCACTACTATATTCAACACAGACACTGTTACACCCGAGCCAAGGTTTTCGCCAGTTTGGGTCAGAACAGTGGTTGGTGGGCAACTTGGAAAATTTTTTTGACATTGCATCTTTTTTTGTGTTTCCATCCATCCATCCATTTTCCAAAACGCTTCTTCCGTTGCCGGGTCGCGAGGAAGCTGGAGCCAATCCCAGCTGACTGCGAGCCTAAGGCAGGGTTCACCCAGGACAGGAGACCAAGCCATCGACACATAGACAGACAACCTTTCATATACACACTCACACCTACGGGCAATTTTAGAGCATCCTATCAACCTACTGCAGCCTTTAGACTGTGGGAGGAAACCGGAGAACCTGGATGAAACCCACGCGAACATGGGGTAGCCAACCCGGGGATCGAACCCAGGACCTTCTCGCTGTGAGGCAACAGCACTAACCACTACACCATTGTGTGGGAGGGATTTAAAAAAAAAAAACGGAAAATGAAAATGACCGTTTTCAGTAATACCTGGTTATGTGTGGTCAGGGTCTATGAGCACCACCAATCAGTGAACTCATCTAAAATATAAATAGAGGCGTAAAGTGTTTGGCTGTTTACAGGTTAGATGTGGAATATAATTTTTTTTTTGAATTTTTGTCATTTGTTTTGAACCTGAACATGCAGTTACAGCTCTTTTGGAAAACAAAGTGTTATTCTTTAGTTTAAAATTTCACTCCAAATTAATTATTAAATAACTCATGACTCTCTAGTTGATGACTCCTCATGAACACAACCGGTACTTGACACATCCTGTATCAAAACGCAAACTCTTACACACTTTCATGACGAGTGAACGAATGAAAATATTGTTTGTGTCCTTGTTGTTTCAGTAAGTCAGTACTGTGAATTGTGTTGTCCCCAGTGTCTCCACTCGTGTTAATGCAGTCAGAAGCAATACGAGCGTAGTGCGTGGACTACATCATGGTGCAAAAACAAAGTAAAACATATTGTGATCTTCGTGCACCGATACACCCCACCATTGGGAAAACAGCTGAGGGAACCAGGAGTCGAGATTGGGCTTATGTTTTAATTTGAGCACATGTTTGGTGTCGGCGTATGTTATACCCACAGAGCACCTCTTGCGTAAGACTGCGCTGAGGTACAGTGTAATCTGCAGAAATGTGCTTCTGCTCCAGTTTTGGCACTGAGCCCTGCTGCTGGCTCTGTCTCTGAACTGCAGTGAGCTCTCATTTCTGTCCCAGCAGCAACAGCGACCGCAGTGCCCAGTCACCTTCACTGCATGGTGGACTGCTTCTCAGGCTTTAGAATAACACACCGGTCATTTATATGCGCTAATGAAACTTCATGTTTAATTATAGGGACAGAGAGAAGCTGGAGGATACGACCAGTTGTGAAAAATGAACTGTTTGTGGCACATGAACCCACACACAACAGAAATGAAAGACATGGAAAATGTAAGGGATGAACTAGGGCTGTCGAAATACATAGGTATTGACGATAAAAAAGCATTAATGCTGGCTACCCCCACCATGAAACAAAGAAGTAGTAGCGGATGAAGAAGAAACTAGCTCGGAGGAAGCTGCTGGCTATTAGCACAGTTCTGTGTGTCATCTACTGCTGCACCAAATCAGACACGAGTGAGGCATCTGTAAAGCGGGTGTGGGAGTGTTTTTGCAATAAGACGACGCTACCATCATCCTGAATAACAATTATTATAATAATAATAAGGACTATAATAATTATAATAATAATAAGGACTGTAATAATGATAATAATAAAAACTATAATAATGATAATGATAATAATAATAAGGACTATAATAATGATGATAATAATAATAACAATGATAATAATAATAATAATAAGGACTATAATAATGATAATAATAAGGACTATAATGATAATAATAATAATAATGATGATAATGATAATAATAATAATAATAATAAGGACTATAATAATAAAGATAATAAAAAATATAATATTAATTAGAATAATATTACAACTTAAGGACCCGAGATATTTTTTCATTTTCAATATTACATATTTTCTGTATTTTCTGTATTCTGTACCTACATACATCACATATTTCTATACCTTGCCAACCTTTAGTATGTATGTTCTGTTTATTGTTATATCTATAGCATCTTCACTACACTTTGTACTAGTATAACTGTGTATGTGACAAATAAAAATCTTGAATCTTGGATCTAAAGCAGTAGAAACGTTGTGTAAAAGCAGTTTTGCTGTCTCTACACTCTTTGGAAGCTGACGGCAGGCCAGTTTTGTTCTGTATCTTACTTTACAGGGCCGGATCCTGTTTCGCCTGTAAATATCCTAGTTTGGTGCTCTTTGGCCCTTTCTGCTTGGCTCCAGATGAATTATTGACAGTAGGCCCTTTGTTCACTGCTTCAGGGACGGATTTCCTTTCTAGCTCTTGGTTCGTTTTGGTTCTCAGTTAGCCTTGATGTGCAGCTCCACAGACTGGGGCAGGTACAGACTCTGCCTGTTCGGTAACTGTTCACATCCTTCGCCAAGGCGGAACCAGCCTGCCGTCACCGCCAGCCAACTGAGAACAGCCCTGAAGCCAAAAGAACAAACTTGCCAGTGGCAGTAAATTACATTATAATGAAGTGTTGCTCTCAACAGCGTCGCTTTGTAGTAGTGCCTAATATCTCACACAGTGCAGCGTAGTGTAGCTAAATAAGAGCAACCGATTATAGAACCAGTTAAACCACTTTATATCAAAATCACATGTTGAACGAGGGCAGTTTTCACATCTTAAGGTCAGTAATTTTAATATTATGCCACATTATCGTGTAATCAAAATAATGCAAAGCTTGTAAATGAACAGTCTGGCATATTACATTCAATATTCAAGCCTCATGTCTGACAAAATGACTTTTTTGGTGAAAAAAAGGACCTGGATGAAAAAATTATTCGACTTAAATTTGAAATTCTGCTCTAAAAAAAAATCACAATCACAGATTATTCCCAAATCGTTTGTCCTGCTATAACCTGTGTATCAGTGAAGTGATGCTGAACGAATGTGCTCTGGTAGATAAACAGGGGTTTTCAATAAGCATGTTTTCTAGTATCGTGGGACTCGAGTTGCAGTGCTTATTTATAGAACTGCAGGCAGAGTCTCCTGCTACCACCACAAGATGAGCTCTGTGAGATGCTGTTTATGTGACGCTTGCTGTAAATACAGTAGAAAGCTTATCGGCTGCTTTAATGCTTTTCATCGCCAGTCTTTACTAGTATAACTGTTCTGAACTGAAACCGTCTACCATTCAGCTCACGGTGCGCATGATGGGAACCATGGATATTGTGGATATCACTGAGAGAGCTCGCATTATTTAAAGCTACGCGCACATTTCAAATGGTTGCTTCCAGTCTCTGATAAATGTGCTCGAGCAACAGACTTCTGCGTGAGTCACAGGCTTCCAATCAAGGTTGACTGGTAAGAACTCTGCGCTTCAGTAAAGCCGTGGTGTAAAAGACGAATAAAGAAACAAAAGCAAAGCTTGTAAAACAAAGCGCTGGGTGCGGCTCACTTCAGTGCCATAGCGATAGACGGGTTGACTTGTCCAGCATCAGAGAGGTTTGTTACAGTAACTGCACATTACATTACTGATACATGGGAAATAAAAAAAAAACCCAACACAGTTTATACTCATAAAGGAACTGCTGCCCATTTATACTAAGAACTATTATTTATATTTATATTTATTTTGTTATTTTTCTTTCTTTTCTT
>JBBPDA010050334.1:0-13846 GCA_037974385.1 Arnoldichthys spilopterus
AGAGAAAGAAAGAAAGAGAGAGAGAGAGAGAGAGAGAGAGAGAGAGAGAGAGAGAGAGATTGTTAGAGAATCTGAAATGTTAAGAGTGATTAAGAACAATGTACATTGTGGTACAGTGTAGGACTGCAGGCAGGTGCTCCGGCAAGACTCGCTATAACAGCATAACTAAATAGATTGCTAAGCTATTGCAAATTGGTTATTATGGTTCTAGGGGGCTTGTGGGGTGGTTATAGTGGTAGCAAAGTGATCGCTAAGGTTTTCCATATAGTTGCTAGTTACTGGGACCATGTCCTTGCGATAATGTGTTGCTAGTGCTAGAAGGGTGTACAAATTTTTGCACATGTAATTTTTTTTATATTCTGCCATTAATTGCTATATACATGAATACAGCAGACACTGAGGTAGTTGAGGCAGTTCAGGCTGTCACAAACATCAAGAAGGTTCCTCAGGAGGACATGGACACAACTAAAGACCCCCCTCTTGGTGAGACAGTAATTGCTAGGTGGTTGCTAGTGTGTTGCTGTTGTACGGGAATTGATTGCTAAAGTATTGCTAATTGGTTTCTATGGTTCCTGGGGAGGGGGTTAACTTTCTTCTGCTGTTGATCAGTCATAAGATCAGTGAAGTCTGGTTGCTGATTTCTTTGACTTTGTCTGATAGCTGAAAAGGACATAAAGAACATAGAACTGACCACACATTGCACTGACACAGTCAGGAACAAGAGGAAAACCAGGAGATGGACTTGTGGAAAAGGCCGTAAGATTACTCATAAGAAGGATCGTGATGAGTCGGGAGGGGATGAAAGCAAGACATCAGCCCAACCTCCAGCTCAGAGAAACCGCCAGGAGGGAGCCCGAGGCCAATACAAGAGCCAGCAACAGCGGCAAGAGAGGAAGATCCCACCAGACGCCCCTGACCACCCTCACAAAACTCAGCCCTGCCAGCAGAGGAGGGTAGAAAAGGCCAAGGACCGTGGGGAAGGATCCTAGCATGAAAGAGAACAGGTAAGAAGGTTCTCTCCACCATCAGGAGCTCCTTAGCTCAAATCCTGGTGCTGCCACATCCATCAATGGCTGGAATTTCAATAGTTGGCCTGTCAATGCTCCGCCCACAAATTCATATTTCATGCTAATTGTTGCTAGGTTACGTTAGTAACACACTTTAAATGTTGGTACCAGGTGCGTGCGAGGGCAAGAACGCCTGATCGGGGTCGGATGAGGGCACATGGAGGTCCTGCTCATTATAGGCAGAAAGACCTCAGACTCCAGCGGAGCACCCCCCGAGACCCTCCTAAACCCAGTGGAGGATGTGAGCGAGGGAGAGGAGTGAGAGAATGTCCTGCTCAGGTAAGGACATGTATGATGTAAGATGTTCACCTTATAGAGATGAAGCACCTCACGACTCATGGGTACAGCCCTGAACATCTGCAGGAGACACATTTACACCAATTACAGCCTGTTAACAACATCAACCAGTGTACAGGACGTGGAGGAAGCACTTGATTGGGCGGAGGCTCATTACGACATTTGTTATTCCTCATTTTTATCTCCTGTTTCATCTTAAACCTTTGGAAACGTGGTGATACAGATTCTGTGCAGATCTTTTCAGTGATGGTGATGTTCTGTTTGTGCTCCATCATCCAGGCTTCTGCTCTGGCCCGAGAACAGTGCCCCCCTGCACACCCTGAGAAAAACACTCGTGCAGGAAGAGGGAGGAAAGCCCCCTGGTGGCAGCATGACGAACCGAAACACAAAACACACAAAAAACAGACACACTCATAAGAAAAAAAACAAATAAATAACAATCACACACACACACACAAAACACTCAAACACATACATACACACACTAATGAAAAAATATTCACATAAACACACACACAACAACAAACACAAACACACACTTAAGAAAAGAAACACACACAAAAACACACACACTGACTTTTGACCCTGTCACACTCTTACCTTTACACTAGTTAAATCTAATCATTGTAAATAATAAAAAGTGTAAATCATTAAAATTGTTTAAACCCCTTAAAACCAGCAAGCGCACGCACACACACACACACCATCAGCATCATCTGTAGAAAAGCTTAATGCTGGTTAAGATAAAGAGACAAAGAGATTTTGCTGTTTTAGTGAAGCTCTTATAGCCATTGCGTGCTAACAGTCGTCCAGTAGGTGATTTATTGCTAATGACTTACTTATCCACACAAAACTGATTAGATATGAACAAATATGAAGACAGTTCAAACATGAAGCTGCCTCCAACTTCATTGTCTCCCACACACACCTGTTTTGGCTTTTTGGACCAAACTGTAGAAAATCTTTTCTAGATGTTCCTGCTGTGAATGAATTATCTCTGCATAAAAACAGAGATGCTTAAAGTAACAGGTCTTCTAATTCCAGCCAGACATGACTTGTTGCAGCCTTCAGTTTAACCTCACACACCAACGTCTCTCAGGAAAGCTGTGGCTCAGGTGCAGCATGGTGTGTGTCCTGTAAGCTTGGAACAGGTGGAGAGAGAGGAGGCCCAAGCTGAAGGAGCCACACTGAGTGTCGGGGCTAATACAGTATTGGAGGGTGTATAAATGACTGATTGTAGATCAGCTCTGCTCCTCTGAGCCTCTTGCTCTCCGTGGGTGCAGAGCTTTAAACCAGTATTGTCCTGCAGGTATCTTGTTGAGTTGTCGTTGAGGAGGGACAGTGAAGACTGGGAGGGGAAGGCTTCACTCCTGGTGCTCATCGAGGAAGCTGCTAACACCAACCCTGATTTCACTGTGGACACACACACATGGATAGAAAAGTCTTAGTTGACATATTGCTGAATTCCTGATGTGATAATAACAGTGTGTTTTTGTATTTGTGCATATTTATGGATTTATGATGCTCAGGAATTTCTTTTTCATCATCTGAGCCAAATGATGGACATGGATAAATGGCTGGGCTGGGCAGGAGGTGTGGCTTCTGAACGTCCAGTCAGAGCACATTTTGTCTTCCAGCTTACATGCATTATTACATGTGTAGGGTAAGAGATGCCCACATATTCTGCTTATAACACCCACAATCGTTACAGATACCTTATTCATAAACAGGGACATTAAGAGTAGCATAACCTTCAGGCACGGGCTTAAAGGCCTAAGCCACAAAGAGTCCTGACGACCACAGTAATGGCTGCAAGCTGAAAAGTGACTACGTCATTGGCTAGTAGGTACTAGGTAGTGTAGTGTAGCTCCAATCATGCAGTTGTCTTCTGAAACTACTAATTTTTAAGCTAAATGGGATATAATGTCTTTAGCTGTAAGTGCTTACTGATCTGTCAGTGTACTGAAAACTACTATTTTTAATCTAGAAAAGCTAAAAATTAATGACATTATTATAGAGGATTTCAAAGTAATGCCCAGGTACTGTTGCGACATTTTCTGAAAACTGAAATAGCTCGAAGTCCTTTGTTGTATTTATTTGAAATATTTGTGGAATATGTAGAAAAAATGTTTCCCAGCCACCCTGACCCAAGGTTGACTCCTTTCATTCTCAAACCTAAAATGTAATAATGGTATTTGATGCTCTCCTTTTCACTTATGAAGAGCTCTCACAATATAATTTCCCTGTAAAACCTGGAGATATTGCTAAAGTTTTTGGTGCAACACACTCTGGAGTCTGGATGCGGTTTAAATCTTAGCCAACAGTTACTGTCCAGCAGGTGCCCTGGTTATCTCCACTATTCACTCCCACAGGTTACATTTGTTCTATTTTTATTCTGGTGGCAACAACAGATCTATAAGAGCTATGTCTACATGTCTACAGCTATGTAACTACATCACCATATGTGATTTTCTGCTGAAATCAGTTTGTAAATGATCTGATCTGTCTTCTATCTAATCCATAATTCATAAGTAAAGTTAAAGAAATTTATTTTTAACTCATTCGTAAACTCCATCCAGCTAAATCCTCAATTTAACAAACACTTAAGAGAGAAACTGATCTAAACTCTAGTTTCAGTCATGGATGTCCAGAGAAGGTTGTACCGTACATGTATTTTGGCATTGTCCAGTTATGAATCCCAAATGGCTCCGTGCTGCCTACATAGTGCACCTAAATAGTGCATAATATACTTCTGAAGGAGCCAGTAGGGATTCAGCCTTGTCCCATGGAGGAGCACTGTGCACTATTTGTAGGTGTAGGAAGTGCACTATGTAAGAAGTACGGGTCTTTGGATTCAGCTAGATGCGTTCAGACACTGAATGTTACAGACTGGAAGTCTGTACAAATTGGGCTGTGCAATAAATCAATCTTTACTTTATTTCATTTGACTTTTTCAATAAAATGCAATAATTTAGGTCATTCAAAGAAGATTTTAGTGAATGTAACCAAAGTGCAACACAGAAGATGAATTACTCTACACTTAGACCTCCATGTCCAAAAAATAAAGAATAATAAAAAAAAAAACAAAGCAATTTGTAACGTTATAAATTATGTAGGACAAAAATTTCAATCGGGGGAACAATGATGTCCAAAGTTGTGGGTCCAGGGAGGGTCTCGTCCTCCACCTAGAAGGAGAGAGAGGTCCTTGGCACAGGTTCACATCAGGGATGGTCCACGTCAGAAATCAGGAAACAGAACGCCCCCTCCTTAAGGCGCTGGGGACATCAGGGCAGTAGGCCCGCTAATAAATCAGCACCTGTCAGTGAGACACAGAAAAGTCTTGAGAAGAAAAGAAAATAATTAAATAATCAGCCAGTCAACATCTATATTTCCAAGGAAACAGGAGATTCCATTGTGCCGGTGGTCCACAGCCTGTACCTGTGGAGGAATTTTAATCTTTAGAGGCAGGATGGTTACTAGTAGAAACAGGAAAAAGTTTGAGCTGTGTTAGATGATGCCATCGACTGTCACCTGGTGAGTGTTCGACGAGGGCTGAGGTGTGAGTGACAAGCAGGACTTGATATGGGCCGTCGTATTTATGTTCCAGAGGCCCAATAACACGTTTAATGAGAACTGGATCACCAATTGAAATTTGAGGCATGTGATTAAGGTGAAATCGGCACGACACAATTGGGTACCACCGGTTATGATTGAGCAGAGTCTTACTCCTTACCACAGCCCACCCAGTGTGTCTTGTGCCCTCCAGGTAGAAGCTGCCGCCGTCAATGAAAAGGTCTATGCACGGTCGTGATGACGGAATAATGATGATGCCATTTATCAGGTCAAGCAATCAGAATGTCGTTGCAGTATTGTAGGATGACCAATGCTTTGCAAGAAAACACGATTGGCTGGAGACATTGAGCTACAATAGCATTGGTCATCTTTGCGAATGGGAATGCTCCAAAGGTACAATCACTTGTGTTACAAAAGGAGTAGGCCAAAGTGTATGAAACAGTCACCCCAAATAGATTAAACAGAGGACATAATCATTTTCATGAGTTGTTGGTTATTTGGAAGCAGAAAATAGAGATGCTGAAAATAACCAAATATATTTAAGAGCCCACATCTTCACTAAAAAGTTCTGAACAGTACACAAGCACATGACATTTTGATTATGCAAAACAAGACAATAACTTTTAAACATAAAACACATGCATTAAAGGAGGCCGTATTTTTAATTGTAATTTTAAACTGATATAAGAGCTGTTTTAAGTTTTGCTTTTAATTTAGAGTTAAATACATACATGTACTAATCTTTCTTAGCAAAAATTACAATGTATTTAACAATTATTTAACATTACATGGTGAACTACTTTGCCTCAAAGTTCAAGTGCGCATTTTCACAGCTCAGGCGTTGGCAGTTTTAATTGACAGAAATTGGTGGTTCTGTTTATGTGTTTACAAAAATGACATTGGCTCAAAATCTCTCAGCTGGACTATACTATACGCAAATTTAACTATACTAAACGCTACTTTAAAACTGAGCGTGCACCTCTGGCACATGATGATGAGGTAAGGAGGAGTAAGGAGAAGTTTGGGCACAAAAATGAGACTCTCTGAACAGATCTAAGTCAGAGGTAAGTGAATTCCTGTAGTTCAAACAGTTTTTAGTCAATATCCTGCACATCCAGTACACCAAGATGTGACCAGATACCTTGGTGGTCAAAGACCGAATACAGCGAACTTTTGCGTGGAGAAGAAGGAAGATAAGAGATGGAATGACTGTGGAGGATACATTTAAGAAATACCCTTTCTTAAAAACACCCTCAGGGGTCAGTGATATTACAGATTTTTAATCAGTTCTCTCAGCTCAAAATAAATGGTGAATGGTGATATGAAACAGTATGCTAAAATGATAATTTACATTTTTAACTCTTTTGTAAAAACGTAATTTTCTAGACCACAGGTATGTATCCATGTGAAAGGGTACAACAGGTGTACCCTTGAGGGTACTGCCCCAGTGACAAGCCATTGGACCCCTAAAGGTATAAATTTTGCACTTTTTTTCTGACAGTGTACAATGCCATCTTTTTCCAGTCCCTTTACAATTTCCATTGCTACTGTTTGAGCTCCACGGCGCAGTGGGTACTGGAGAACAGGTGAATGTACTGAGCCGGAGAGGGTGACCGGGTCACCCTTCTATAGTCCAACATCTAGTTTTGTGAGAGACCATGATGTTGGGATGTCTTTCATGAAGGTGTCCAGTAGGGGGCAGCGTTCTACCTTTGTAGAGCACATGTGGCCCGAGGCTGAAGCATGTTAATTAATAGGAATGCATGTTAATTTATTGATCAGCAAAGCACTTTTAGTGAGCAAAATGTCAGCTTCCAAAATAAACAATAAGTCCATGCCCAAAGCATTACCAACATTATTGTGTCCTACCCAAAATTGGACCCAAATTGGTTTGTTAGAATTTGAGAGTAGCAGTGGCCACGGAAGTGATCGCTTGTACACATTAGAGCCATGTAAACCAGAGAGACAGACAGTTTCATCAGTTGTGGGGATAGGGAGAGATTACTAACCGAGATCGCCGCACCTGTGTCAATCAAGAATGTGCAACATTGGCCTCCTAACGTTGCTGATACGTCAGCAGCGCAGCTCGCAGCTGGGCAATTTGGCATGACAGATCTTGCAAGGTCGGATGGGGAGCCGGAGAGTACGAGGTGGGGCAGTTGGCAGATAGCCAGGGGGCTGGTATGCAGTTTGATAAGGAATTGCTTGAGGCTGAGCAGTGGGCTGTGGAATGGTGCAGCGCTTCAGCAGTAAGGAGCAGTGTGGCCTCGCTTATTACAATTTGTGCATTTAATCCAACATTTTTTTGCAGAATGACCATGTTGGCCACACTTAAAGCACTGGAAGTCAGGGTCACGAGTCGGTTCTGGGTTTGGCTGCGGGGACGGGGGTGGAGGTGCAGTGGGAGTTTTCTGGGCTGTTTCCACGAAGGCTGTTTACCTTGATCACGAAGGTAAAGACGGTCCTGTAGGGCCGTGTTCAAATTTGTGGTCGTGACGTGTATGATAGCTGCGTTATCAGCGGGACCCATACCACCAGTGGATGCATCCCAGTCCCTGTACGCAGCCATAAAACGAGTGGCAAAATCGGAAAAAAGTTCATCAGGTCACTGTTTAATGGCTAAGAGCTGTGAGAAGCTTTGTTGCCCAATAAAATCCTGAACACGGGACATGTAATGATCAAAAGCAGTTTGAAATGTGGCCATATCACCAGGTGCAGGGTTATCAAGAGCTATGTCTGTAACTGTGAAGAAAAGCGCTGGGGATAAGTCCCTCAACAATAGCCTTGACATTGCGTATTCCGAAGTTGTGGAGTCTGGTCAGAGAAGAAATTCTGTCCCAGATTTCCGTGTTAGGGTTGTTAGCCTTAAGAGGTAGGAGGTTGCTAAGCAACGAGGCCCTATCCTGTGTGCGAATCCATTTAAGCTGTGAGCCAGCATGGCCACCGGACCATGTTTTGTCTGCTCAGAGTCAGGGTCACTCGCATTTTCGCTGGGAATAGTATTTTCCTGCTTATCACTCATAATAGTAGAAACTTTTTTTAAGCTCAAATGAGAAGGACACTCTCTCCAGACAGACACGAAAATAAAGATAAGAATTAGCCCGGTCTCTGGCACAGGCAGGCGAGAGACAGAGTGAAATGAATGCTGTGTGAAGGAACACGATACATGAAATTTAGAAAAGCACAGGTCAACATACACGTACTAGCGGTTTTTGGGGGGCTTCACTCTGCTTATACCCCCACCCTCTTTTAATACAGAGGGGTTGAATCAGAGCAGCGTTAAGTCCTGCTCCTCAGAGTGAACTTTTACGGGGTCACTCACTTAAAATCCCGTCGAACAGGGTGTGCTACACCAAAAACGCATCTCCCTGAAGAACGGCCAAGCGGCAAGGAGCTAATGGAAAAATTAATTGGGTTTACCTCTTGCGCGGCTTGGACGCTTCTGTCGACACGTCACCGGAGGAGAGAAGTGCATGGTCTCAGCCGACGCGTTGGGGTCACCATCTGATGTTGGGCAGTGTTGACGTGTCTTCAAGGAGAGGTCAGAGTTACACCGTTATATATATATATTTATATATTTTTATTCATATTTTTTTTAAAGTTTTTTTATTTAACAGAGAGAAGAGAGAGGTGTCTCGGCTAGGGAAAGGGTCCCCCAAAAGTTTGGGATCCCAGAAACAAAGACAGCAGAGGAAGCAGTCAGGATCACAGAGCCTCAAAGCATTGAAGTCCTCTAAACCTACTGAAAGATCACTAAATACAGATTTATATAGCAGTTAGAAAAAGTGTGAGTGTTCTACGTATGGAACCAGTTTTAGCCGGTTGTGACAGTCATGGGGCCTGTGTGCCGAAAAGTGGGTTCTGATGGAATAGTGTCCTTGATGGGAGATTAACGCAGAAGTGAAGGGAAGTCCCGAATGATGGGTCAGTCACTTTATGTGTGTGTGTAAACCATTTCAGCCAGCTGTGAACATCAGAGGGCCCTTAGCGCAGAACAGTCTGACCTTGATTGGTGATTAAATGCAGAAGCAAAGAGACGTCTAATCTAAAATGATCTCAGTTTGTGAGGTGTCAAGGATCCTGGTGTTTTAAGGGACCTTGGGCTGCTGACACAAGCCCTGATTTCACCATGGACATATGAACAACATTTTCTCTTTGTTGCATTTGTCAAAGCATAGTATCATGTCAAGATATCCCAGACATACACTAACAAGAGGCCCGGCAAGTGTGATTGTTAATGCAACCTAGGCCTCATTCATTCCTGAGGGAGCCAAGATCATGCACAAAATGATCCCTGATCAGCATTCTCCCTTTCAGAAGGGTGACAAAGGATCACTTCAAAGTACCTAAATTTCTTTCAAGTGCATTGTATTATAAAAAAAAAAATACTATAAGCATAGTACATTGAAGAGGTTCAAACTATCAACAACTTATATTATTTATGAAGACCATCACAAATGTAAATGCTTAAACATAAATGCACAGAAAACCGGGAGGACAGAACATCTAGGCTCATCTTTGTTCACTGCCTACTTGACTGATGGGAACAGTTTAGATCTATTCTGTAGTGTCTCCGATCAGAGCTAGCTTTGGAGCTGTTTACTTATTTATTTGCTAGCCCATACACAAAAAATATTATAGAAATATATTTTAAAATACTTTAATATTTTTCACATAATAAAATACATCTGACATATATTACTGCAAAATATTTGCATTGTTCACATATAAATGTAATTTTGCTATATATTTAAAAATAGTACCAATTTATAACAATTATTATTATTAAATGTGTAATGTAGTCACCTATATTTAAATCTATGACATAAAATGCAAAATATATGACAAAATATACAAGCATCTAGAAATGTTGGGACATGCAAAAAAACAAGAATTTGTAATTATTTTTGATTTGCTTAATTTTAGGGGGAACATTCTTGCGAAAAGACATTTGACCTTGAAGGCAGTATGTGTCTCTCTCAAATCCCAATATGCACCAATATGTCAATAATACCTTTACACACATGCAAGTCATCTATGCTGTGGGCACTGATGCCACCCATACCATGACAGATGTTGGCTTCTGCACTTTTTGCTTACTGATAACAGTCTGGATTGTCTATTTCATCTTTGGCACAGTGAACTTGATATCTGTTTTTTTTTTCCAAACATTGACTGATCTGACCTCAGCACACATTAACACTGCCTTTGTGCTACTTGAGATTAACTCAGGCCCAGAGAACTCAGACCACATGTCTGCATAAAAATGGCTTTCTCTTTGTGTAACAGAGTTTCAGGTTGCATGTCTTGATGCAACAGCAGACTGAGTTAAGTGACAACAGTTTTCTGATATACTCATAAGCGCATGTGACTATGCATGATGGTCTCTCATGTAATGCTGCCTGAGGGCTCAAAAGTAATCACATTAAACACTGTTTCTGGCTTTGCTCTATACATGAGATTTATCTGGGTTCTCTAAATCTTTACAATATTATATACTGTATATGATGAAAGACTTCTAATCTTTGCAATCTTATGTTTTCTACTTTATCTCATGAAGTTTGGCACAAAATGGTGAGCCATGAACCATCTTTCCTTGCAAAGATGAAGCCTTTGGTTGATGGTCCTTTTAAACCCAATCATGATCATCTCACCTGTTTATTGTGTAATCAAAAAGATGTCAGTTGAATATTCTATAAACTTTTCACTCTTGTTTTGCTAATGTTTTGTTCTTTTTGTAAGTGTGTCTCAGGCATTACATTCAACATTTTCTTCTATTTACATAACACAATCAAATTTGGTCAGCTAATACATTAAACATAAATTCTTTGTACTTTTGTCAGTTAAAAAATGCAGGATTTACAAATTGCAGATTTTTTGTTTTTTTTTTGTATTTTACAAAATGTCTCAACCTTTTCAGAAATGAGGTTTGTAATCCTGTCTGTGGCTGTTGTTTCAATAATATATAAAATATATTTGATGCAATACAACTGGTTATATCATTATTGTATTTATTTACCTTACAGCTGAGCTTAAATATAAAATGTGGCTTCAAAGACATTTTCTGAAGAAATGTGGAAAAAAAGATCTTATCTAAAAATATTTACACTCCCAATTTAGGGTCATACAATTTAAAATTGTCAATGTTTTATTACTCCAAGTCTAAACTGATTAAAATATATAATTCAGTTTCCCCACAAGGTGATAGGTATCAGGTATTTAAGGGCTCTTTACTGCACTTATTTTGGTCACGTCCAGTGGTGCATGATTACTGAGTTAAGCGATTTCAATTGGTTTTCAAACATGTTCAAGAAAAATAAGTTACATACACCGTAATTTGGCCATTTTTGAATGCAATGGCACAACAATCTGGAACAATTATTTCCTAATTAAATAAAGTTTTAAAAAAATGATATTGAGATACATGCATTATTGCTATTGTTATTATCATTTTCATAAATGTTCAAGAAAAATAATTCTTCATGTTGTAATTAGGCTATTTTGGGCTGCATAACATAAGTTCTATTTTATTTTTATTCCTGTGTTTTCTCAATCCCTTATGCCTAAAATAAACAGATAATAGATGTTGCTCCGCAAAAACCTTGTTTCTGTGCTCAGAAATATGACATTTTGAAATGTATCTGTTTTCAAAAACATTCTCCATTCACTTTCAATGCTAAGTAGACTTGCAATTTATTCTGGAACTGTGAGAATTGTGCAGAAGTTTCTAGAATTGTCCAGAACTTTCTGAAACTGTCCAGAAAAGGTATAAATTTGCCTGTTTTGCCACTATAAATATGAAACTTTTATGGGCTGTGGTCATAAATCAAAGTTTGTGATGAATATAGATGCTTTTATACAGGCTTTACACATAAACACTTGGAACATAACACTTAGAAGCCAAGAATAAGTTTTATAAATTATTAACACAACAATCTGAAACATTTGTTCTAATTAAATAAAATCAAAAAATGGTAACGAGATGCATGGGGACCATTTCTGAGTATTCAAAAGGAGGCTTAGACAGCAACCAGGACCTCTCTTGAGCTACTTGTTTGCCAGCCACCTTTTGTAAAAAGAATTGTGGGTAACACTTTAACCCTGCTACTCAACATCAATATAACAATGCTATGAATATATCAGATGTCAAATGCTGTAATGCCAGATTATGCTCGTTAATAAAACAGTGCCATGTTACTAGTACTTGGGATTGTCAGTACAGATGTTACCTCAAACACTGTAGTGTCTGTATTGGCAACATGACACTGTTTTATTAATTGACACTACCTGTCATGACAACTCATGACACCATGTCTACCATCTACCATGAACTATTTATGGTATAGTTATGTAATGATCAACTGTAGCAGGGTTCAAGTAAAGTATCACTGAAGAGTGGGACTGTGGTTGGTGTGTTTGTGTGTGTGTGTGTGTGTGTGTGTGTGGGGGGGGGGGGGGGGGTGTTAGGGTACAGTTTATACTAGTGGAACAAATGTGGCAGGACAGTCCAACTCATGTTGTGCAGGTTATTGAAGTGCGTTTATGATTAAGTTTTGGGGATCTTAAGTCTGACATCAATGGAATGGACTTCCAGTCTAGGAAAAGAGTTAAATAAGATATGTTGAATGCAAAATGTAATTTACGTCTAATGCACTTTAATACCTTTTAATCTAACCTCTTTATTTTCACTGTATAGATTGCTGTAGAACACTGGTGCTTAAATATGTGTAGTATAGAATTAGCTTTTACATCAGGGTGTAAATGTCAAATCAGAAGAAAGAAGGAAATGTTTTCTACGAATAAAAAAGTTTTATTTGTAGAGAAAGGTTTGCTAAAAGTTTGCTTTACCAAGCAACAACATGTACAGCTTTTTAAGGACTTTTGCTCATTAAATGCCCTCTACCAACGAGGTCGTATACAACTGTAGTTTGCTGTTTTTTTAAAGAAGTACAACTGCAAAAAAATCTAGTTCACACAGTTTTTCACTTACCTCAAAAATACATCAGCCAAGATATGTTTAGTGTCCACATTTTGCTTCTTTAGTTTACGGTTGTTTACAGAGATATGAGTCCAGTAATGCTAACAAACACTAGAAGTCAATAGCCACCCAAATTGTTTCCATTAATTTGTCCCCAAAACATGTCCCACCCCCTCAACCTACATCCAGCTCTTCAACAAAGTGGTGCAGACCAGCTAATGTAATTTAAGACTTAACTTGAGCTATACAAATAAACTTTAGAGCTGCAGACAAACACTTTAGACAACACTAGCCATGGAAGTGACTGATCTTGGATCAGATTCCTCAGTATTTATGATGGTTACTGCCATAAAAACAGACCATATGAAAAAGGTCCCATTGTCTAAAAATGCTGTTCATGGAATCCAGCTGTACAATGAAGTTCCATTCATTCTTGAGCAGGCTGAGGAATGTTTTGAGGAAGATTGGAAGTTTTGGGTAAGTATTGACTTCTACTGTTTGTTAACAATGCTCAGTTCCAAAAAAAAATGGTGCATGAATACTGGTTTCAATTGTTTTTCAGAAATGTTCAAGAAAAATATTTCACCAGATGATAATTTGGGTATTTTTGTGGACATTAATAATTAATACAAAATTACAAACTTTTAATTGTATAAATTATTAACACAACATCTGGAACATTAATGTTCTAAATTATACTCAAATACATGGGTAGCATTTATAAGTATTCAAAAAAAAGGCTTAGACAACTGCCAGGCCCTGTCTCATCTTTTGCTGGGATTTTTGTTAAATACGTCTCTTGGACATCTATTTGTTTGACTGCCACCTTTTGTAAAAAAGAAATGTGTGTTAATGTGGGTACATTAAAGAAGCAATATTTGGACTCCAAAAACTCATTGACATAAAAAAAAACATGTAAAATGAACAATTG
>JBBPDA010050395.1:0-13842 GCA_037974385.1 Arnoldichthys spilopterus
TGGAGTATCTGATTACTGCCCCCCATAGGTAAACATACAGAATTACAGTCTGGAGTATCTGATTACTGCCCCCCATAAGTAAACATACAGAATTACAGTCTGGAGTATCTGATTACTGCCCCCCATAGGTAAACATACAGATTTACAGTCTGGAGTATCTGATTACTGCCCCCCATAGGTAAACATACAGAATTACAGTCTGGAGTATCTGATTACTGCCCCCCATAGGTAAACACACAGATTTACAGTCTGGAGTATCTGATTACTGCCCCCCACAGGTAAACATACAGAATTACAGTCCGGAGTATCTGATTACTGCCCCCATAAGTAAACATACAGAATTACAGTCTGGAGTATCTGATTACTGCCCCCCATAAGTAAACATACAGAATTACATCCCCCATACACACACACACACACACACACACAGGTAAACTCACATAATTACAGTCTGGACTGCCACCCCCTCCTCTGTCCTGGAAGTTGCTTTGGATAAAAGCGTCAACCAAATGAATAAATGTAAATGTAAATGTAAACACACAGAATTACAATCTGGACTGTCTGATTACTGCCCCCTACAGGTAAACACACAAATGACAGTCTGGGCTGCAGGTTGGAGCTAAACAAAGAAAAACTTGAATGTTACATCATACTAAACTAAATCAAATACCACTAAATAACCCTATATTGAATTCAGCTGTTTTATATCTCTAGCTTGTTGTTAACTTCTGCACTTTTTTTTGGTTGTTTAAGTTTTTATTTTTTTTTATTTTCTTAAATATAGTGTTTCTGTTTCTACTTCGTTTCCACTATGTTTCTGTCTTTGTTACACTGAGCATGGAATAGGCACAGGAATTTCCCCTAGGATGAATACATTTCTTATCTTATCTTTTCTTATCTTATTTTTTTAATATAGAGTCACAGTTTGGATGTAATGTGACAGAATCTAAAGCTAAATCCCTGCTGCAATAGAATGTGCTGGATGGTGTATTCAGCTGACTAGCTGCTAAGTTATGACAAAAACAAACAAAAAATGTTAGAAATAAAACAACTGTAGATCATTGATCTGTTTATACTGTGATCTATCTATAAATCTGGGATTTCACAGAGATATACAACACTCGCTGCTGCAGGTTTAACATGGATTTTGAAGTTAATATCACATACTGTAATAAAGGGCTAAAAACGTTGTGCACTGTAATAACTACTTCCTGTGGTAACATTACCCATTCCCTTACACCGTTTCCTTGGTCTCTGGCAAGCAATTTTATGGGGCCAGATGGCATTGATTTTACAGTCCACGAACCCATTTTTCTTTGTTGTTGAAATGTGTGGGATGAGACAGGGAAAATGATACAGTAGTACAAAGCAATGATGGTAAAAGTGCAACATCTTCCCCCAACTTCCCCAACTACTTTTGTTTTGTTTTTTTTGTAATCTACTGGTGTTTTACCATTTGTATCAAGGGGGTGAATATTTGGCATAAGTCTCCTTATCTGTAATTTATTCAAACTGAGCACAAAGTTTTTCTTTTTAGTCTTATCATGGGGCATTTTAGCCTCTTCCTCTAATTTTAATTTGGCCATTAAAGTCACAGCAGGGGTTTATGCTTTCACAATGACCCCCAGCTGGGTTTGTTTGTTTGGGTGCTTAGTGTGTATGGTTGTAGACATGGTTCTCTGACAGCAGCAGCAGCAAGCTCTTACAATTGTCCCTCCATGATTTTCCACATGACCCATGATTCATACGGACAGGAACAGCTTTGCAAAACTGCTAAACTGCAACTGATTTTTTTTTTAATCGTGATAATAGTCTAGGTGATTTATGAGGCTAATGTAGCTAACAGGTAGTGGGAAACGGAAGAATCATTATACACTGTCTCAAGCCATGCTACATTATCTCAAAAGCTTTTTATTTATTAATAACTTATGCAAGCAATTGCAGGAATTCAAAGGATGCTTTAAGAATTAAATGACAGTGCACTGATATTAAGGAGCCTTAAAACGAAGTGACAGATATTTGTTCCTAGTTATGAGCGCCACTAGATTTTAAAGCTCCCTAACTTTATAAATACGATCATATATGCATGAAAATATTTATATTTAATGCTCCTGGCTTGGTGCTTCATAACAGTAGTATAAAAGAAACAAATGTCTTTAAAGTTTAAGGCCCCTTATGTCAATGAAAAAACATTTACTTCTTTATACTTTTTGTCCATTTAAACTGATGGCAGTATGTCACGCAATGTTAAAAAATACATAAGAAAGTCTGTTTGATTTTTGAGGGAGTTGTGTCACAATTTATGCATGCAGTTTGCACAGTATCACTGCAGTTCCATCAGGCAACAAACACGTCTTGGTTAATTGACTGGGTTTGAAGTAAGGAGGAAACTTGGGCCCACTTTATGTTAAATGTCTCTAATAATTGTGTAGTATCACTTTAATAATGCATCTACCAATGATGCAACTACTAGTAATGCATTTACTGTTACAGACAGATTACAGGTGTAAAGCTTAAGTGGAAACTTAGTTTCCATTTTTGCTCATGTAATTACATATGTTTGCATATGATACACTTTGCCATCTTGAAATGATAATGCTCTGCATTCTGAGCAGTTTTGAGATATTGAAGGCCTGTCCAATTGGAAGCTAAATATATGGAGAAACGTATGTAAAGTAGTAATGCAAATTTGACCATCATAGGTAGGTTGAAGTTTAATTCATTTCTTATGTGTTGTCATGTATGTTATATGACTGGTTTGAATAACTCAATATGGAAAAAAATGTATATAATTATATACATTTTAATTAATTTAATTTAAACATTATAATTCCAAGGGGATTACTTGTGTAATTGCATAAAGTGAAGTTAGTTTATGTGTATTTGCATGATCTGTATGTAGTGTAAGTACTGTCTGTATGTACTGTACTGTTGTTGTATGCATTATTAATACATAGTTATCAGCTGCACTTACTATAAAGTCAAAGTACAAAATGTAGTAAATAGTTTTTTGGACATTTATTTAAGCCAAAATCATGTCATTGACTGTAACATATAGTGGCCGTCGGACCAACACCTCATATTTCTATTTTTGTCGATTTGACATTTACACTGTGTAAATATTTCACGATGAACAGAGCAAAAGTAACGGTCCTACATTACTTTTAAAAAGCACATTTTACATTAACCTCCATTATAGGTTAAGAAGGTTTTGTGACGGTCTTGTAAAGTTACCATGTCTGAGATACAAGGTTTGTCTGATAGCAATGATACAGTGAAGCTATTGGCTTTCTCTGTGACAGTGAAAGTCATAAGAGTTTTACTTACACTTCAGTTTTAGTCACCAAGTTAAACATCTTTGGTCTCCAGAGATTTCAGGGAGACACATTTTGGGTTAGAAATGAATAATTAATTGGATTAGGTGTTAATAATTAATCTCATAATTTTTCTGTGTCAAATGTATGTTTTATGCCCCACACAAGCTCATCTCTAGCTGCTAATGCAGCAATTAAATATGTAATAATGAATCTGGTCCAGGAGGGAGAGCAAAGCAAATTGTCATGTATATGTGTTTTTTTACTCTGGCAGTTTGCATGAATGGGGAAAAGTGGAATTTAGTGCAGTGCACAATTGAACAGGAGACTGAGAGAAACATTTTAATGGCAGCAGTAAATTACCATGTGAGGCCTTTCTCCTTGAGATGCCTCCTTCGCCCTTTCAGAACACCATTAATCAGCATATTTTACTGTCTTTCTCACTGCTGAAATTGCCACGTCCATCCCTAACGCTTCCTCTGACAAAACAGCGTATTTGTTTTCATCGTTCTTCCTCCTGAATATACACGGGATCCATGGTAAGTTGCACAGGCTACTCACCCGCTGTTATTAATCATTATGTGTTTCCTAATCAACGCGGCTGCAATGACTGCCTCAGCAGCATCGATCCGTAGGTGTGATGTTTCCATCTGTTCTGAGCTCACTTCAGAGCTGCAGACAAATTGCAAGTGTTGGAAGCCTGGAGTAGGGTGGACATGGTGACAGCTTATCTAAAGCTGAAGTCTTGAGGAACGCAAGGGAAACAGAAATCCAGAGTGACGTTTAGGGGCATGAGCACTGGTGATTTTCATGGTCGGTTTGGTTTGCCTTTTTCCCCCCCTTAGGCTTTGAGCAACGTTTAACCTAGCACAGGCCATCACGTCATGCCGACGCGAGGGCCTGTCGCTATTCGCTAAAATCTGGCGTGTCACTGGAGGCTTTGCCACTTTATTTGAAGTGTCATTAAGACCAGCCACTGTCAAATAGGCTTTCTCACATGGACTGGCTGGAACCGGTGTGGCTAGCCGTTCTGTGTAGTGAACCGATGTCACGGAAAAGCAGAAGGTGACATGTCTTTATTCTTTTTTATTAAAGGATTCATAAAGTAAATGATTCCATTAAAGCCCCCTGTGCCATCACAGTAATTCATATGCTAATCATGCTTGCCTTAATAATCATCTCGGTGCTTAAAATATAATGAGACTTTGTTTTCCAAAAGCTTTGCAGTATAATCGTTGTTATATAGCAAATCAACTTTCTTGGAGCGTTTGAATTAAAGATGATTTTTTAAAATAATGGACTTTATCTTTGGACGTCAGAACTGGTGACCGAGACGGCTGAATGAGATGGGGAGGGTGAAAAATGGCTGCAAGGCTTTCTGCATTTCCTTCAGTTTCTTTGAGACATTTTGAATGGGAAGGACAACATTTTATTGTGTTTTTTCTTTATTATCCCTTAAATTACAATTTTGTAAGGTTTTATGTTGATAATAAAGGACAATTGCAACAACATCTTGGCATGGTTGCATCTACATGTTGCATATGTCCCTACACTAACAGTCTTGATAGAACTTGATCTGCTTACTTTCTTTAAAGTGACTCTTTGCATTTAACCCATCACACGTGCAGCTACCAACAGCGCCCAGGGAGCAGTGTAGTGGGACGGTACCTTGCTCAAGGGTACCTCAGTAGTGCCCCGGCGGGGACTCGAACCTGCGACCTTCAGGTCCCAAAGGCAGTGTCCTAACCACTAGGCCGCCACTGCCCACAGGATCTTTGACATATCCTAGCTATGTTAGCGGCTAACACTGATTGACATATGACTTTACAGTGCTGTATGTAAACAGTTTAGACAGTACAACAAATCTGATAAATCTCAGAAAAATCTGAATCTCATAAAAAAGTACTTTTAAAATTTAACAGTATGTTTTTTCCAGAAGGAACAGTGACATGTGGCTGCTTTCTTCCAGGAAGGAGGAGGAGCTTACTGAGCATGTGCAGTTAGTATTTTCACTGTTGCTCTTTCCTGATTGGATGAATAAGCCATGTTGAAACTGTTCTCACTGTCTCTTAAATGCAAAATATTTACATTAAACTACCAAACTGGACAAGAAATCTGCAATTGATACTGTTGATTTCCATAAAAAACTATGATTATTACAGTTTAGCTTCAGTTTAGACCACACAATTCAAGATTGTCTGAAAATGGGGAAAACACTCTGATAATAGTAATTTCTGCTAGTATCTCCATGATATTTTAGTGAGAGCATTGGACATGAATGCTTTTTTTTGTCAGCACTGCATTTTACATGGACATCTGAAACGTGCAAATGTGTAACATTACATTTTAACATATATTTCACCTATTTCTACAGGAGATCCTTCAGTTAAGAGTCCTGTCATACTTGTATTGCCAGCTGAGAGAAGCCCATTGATTAGTTTGTCTGTAATATTCACAGTCATCAATTACATGTCTAGAACATCCAAAATGCCTAGATTGTTTTCCCTTAAAAATCAGATTCGACCTTTGGAAATCAAAACTCTAATTATGTTTGTGGTTAGTCTAGCACATTAGATCTTTAGTCTAGCTTGTAATGTCCTGACCACTGGAGAGTGAAAAGGACTATTTGTCATTTAACCCATCCACATACGGAGCAATGGGGAGCCGTGTAGCTGGACTGCTCAAGGGAAACTCAGTGAAACCTGGTCCAGGACTTGAACCTGTAATCCCATCACATAAAGTGAAGTGAATATTTGCCATTATGAACACACCCAAGCAACTCAAGAAAATGTGACCTCTGCATTTAACCCATCATGCGTGCAAATGTGGAGCAGCAGGCAGCTACCAACAGCACCCAGGGAGCAGTGTAGTGGGATGGCACCTTGCTCAAGGGAACCTCAGTAGTGGGCACTACTGAGGACCTGCAATCCTCTTATCACATGGCCATGTTCCACTGGGCCACCACTGCCCATGAATTCTGTCTGCTTATGCATATCTGTGCAGATAACCACAGGGAAAAACATTTATCATTTTGTGTTGGGCTTTTTGAGAATTTTTTTCAGCCAAAAATGTTATAATGAAATAAAAGTAGCACTGTGGTCCATGCAGAGGTTTAAATAACATATGATTCTGTTGAATTAGAAAGGAGCAACACTAACAGATGTGTATTTTTATAGCTCCCTCGAAGGCTTCGAGGGTTCTTTTCTTCTGTTGTGTTACACATTTAATTAGGCGTTACATAATTAAAGACGTAGTTTTGATTAACATTCCTTTTTTTGATAAGTTTCTTTTCCTGTTTGCTTTAGGATCAAAAAATGACTAAACTGAGGCAAAAATGTAAAGGATATTTTTTTCTCTGCAACCATGACTACAGACTCCATCACATCGCCTCATCCTCCGCATACAAACACAAGCGTGGTGTCGAAATCACACTACTGAAGGAATTTGTCTGCTTCTTTGAATGAACTATGAGTGACAACAATAAATATAAGAATTGCAGTTAAATTATTAAAATAATGATAATTACAATATTTAATGTAGTTTTCACAATTTATCACATTTATCACAAGAACATAATACAACATACATACATGTGAACATACACACACACACACACACACACACACACACACACACAATAAATTGTGTCTCACTACTATTTAGTGTGTAGACATGCACATGTAAGATACAGACAATACAATACAATCCTCGAATTACACAATATACATACAATTCATTAAATACAATGAACAACACAATCTACAACATACAATACACAATACATGGTACACATTTTACACAATACACAATGTACAATATATACAGTATACAAGCAATGAACATATTGTTTGCAGTCATCTCAAAAACCAAATATTCTAACACATTTGATGTGTTTTGTGCTATATTGCCCAGCTGTATGTGTATACGAAACCTGATCATTTCCTACATACTTTATAGCTTTAATTCTAGTTCTCCAGAAGTGTTCTCAAGAGATGATCCTTAGCCTCTGATGATATAGCCTGTCATTACCGATCCGCCACTTCACTCAAGGGTCATCCCTTAGGGAAGCAACCAGGGAACTCAAACCAAAACCCTAAGTCAAAGAGGCCTTAGCCATTTTAATACATTAGGATGCTAAATTATGAATGAGAAATTGCTGTAATGGATCTTTTCAAGTGGCTTTCCCATCACTTTTCATTCCTTGGGCATTTATTGAACTGGGCTTATGTGTCTAACCTTACTCCCTGGTGACTTTGGACTAATGTAAAACGGAGTCAAGATCCTTATTTTAGATACAATATTAATATTTATCAGCCAGTGTCATTGTTGAGTGGCAAGGACAACTCCTGACTTGCATAACAGGGGGGTACACAGACTGCCTGTTAATTGTTGTGTTTGGCAAAAGGTGAAGCTGTTTTTAAACGCATGTAAACACACACGAGTGTCACAAGGGTGATTGACCCTTTAAAGCATTTTTTTCTTTGCTCTTTATATTAATTTGTGCCAATAATAACAATAATGTTTGTTTTTTTTATTCAGCATCCTCATAGCTTCTTAAATACAGGCCTCTGTCAAACAGTCAAGATGTTTCTTTATTGTAAAACTCTGAATATAAAAATTAAAATAAAAAAATAAAAAAAACTATTTTAGGATTTTCTTAAAATCTTAGAGGAATCTATAAAACTTTCTTTAAGGTGTGTTAGTGGAGAAGAACCACCTGCCACTAGCATGCCTTTGTCTAACTTCCAGTGAGGAAGCTCACTGAAAAGGTCAGTGAAATTCAGTGGATTTTTATTTTTTATTTATTTATTTTTTTTTGCCATAACTGACCTAAACCAAGTGGCAGTGATGAAACAGTCAGGTTGACTTCAGTAAAAGTTTTAGTAAAAAATAGGGACTTAAAATCTGCTGGACCAAATAATTAAAGAGAACACTAAAGGCTTAAGGGTGGGCAAAATGGCTTAAATAGATAACTATTGTATTTGAAGACCTTTAAAAACATAAACAGCTGATGAAAATAGTATTGTATAATACTAAATAATATATTTATATTTACATTTACATTTTATCCAAAGCGACTTCCAGGACAGAGGAAACAATCAAGCGATTGCTTCGCAGAGAGTAACACTGAGAGTGGAGCTACACGGAAGACCAACGCATTGCTCGTAGTTCTAAAATAAATAACAGATGCATAAAATAAATAACAGATATATATATATATGGACTTTCCCAAAGTTCAACAAATACTTAATCAAATATCGGCCCAAAATATTAGTGAAATACAAACATTTTTCTAAGGCTTTCATGATCAAAATTAATTATCATTTGAACAATTCACCACTCAAAATGTATGATCTTGATGAATGAATTTAGGAATCACTTAGCAATTTCAATGACATTGAAAGTTACGTTCAGTTTAAACATTGTACACAAGAGGGAGCTGTTAGCATGCTAAGCTTTGTTGAGTAATGTAGCTAATGTTTGGTTAAATAAAGTGAACTGTCATGTCTTGCCTAAGCTGAAAGCTAAAATTACAAGTTGTTTAGATGAAATTTTTAGCATACAGTAATGTCCTATCCACTCAAAATATGTTAAGATTTTTTATCTTACGGCTCTGTTTAGGAATTAAATTTTTTGAAAATTATATGTAATTAATTGCTTAATGTGTGATTAAGCTTTGATGAACTATTTTCATATGTAGCCTGAAAGTTACCCTCAAGGCAAACTGAGGCAAGATGAATTTTTTATTTTGCTTTGTTTTGTCAGGGCCAAAACAGAATATACACATTATCTCTAACTGGTTTTCCTTGTGTCTCTGTGCCTTCTCTCCATGCAGTTATATAAGTCTAACAGTGTTACAATGCCATAGAGTCATTTTAACTGAGACAAAAAAAGTTTCCTGAGTAACTTGTGTGTTTTGTTGTTGTTTTTACTTATTTATTTTTATTTTTTACTGAGCAATATTGTTTTTTTTTTTATTGTGAGTGTCATTTTGGTTTTGATTCAGTGTTTAAATGATCCATTTAGTTAATATGACTAAGGACCAAAATTATATTGAGTCATTATTACTGTTTAGGCAGGATTAGCTTGACAAGAAGGGGTGAGGTAATGTCATACAGGGTGTCTGTAACGTCTGAAATGTTTATAATAATAAGAATTATAATGTTTATTCATACTGAAGTGGCTGATCTTTTACAGCAATGCATTTATGCCATAAAAGTTCAATACACAATTTCTTAATAACTGTAATCATAACTTTGCTTACCATAAGCTTGCTGACTTGTCATGATCTTAGGATTTTACAGCTAGAAGTCAACATTACTATGTAAAAGCAAACACTTATGAAAACTTCCTGAAATGTGCATTAATATAAACCTTGAAGGATTATTTTATAGTTGTACACTGGAATCTGTACTGAAACAAGAGCGTTAGAATTTTAGTCATGGCAAACTCAAACAGAGCTAAAAACACTGAAAAACACCAGTAATAGTAGTTTAAAACAACATTTTCGAAAATGTTCTTTTTATTCCTTTATTTACAATTTTATGAGTGGCTTTTTACAAACCATTTGTTTCCTTAATATCTCAGCTGTCAAACTTTTCAAACATTTGTTCCAAATGGATATACAGCATTTTGGAAAAAAGCTCTTCGATTACTTTACTCAACTTTACATAAAGGGAGCTTGTTGAAAAGAACTGAAGATGCATGCATTGGAATGCATGTGTGCTTGTATTTTGCAGTGAAAGAAAATTGTGCTTTCCCTTTATTTTAGGTGACACTACAGGGCAAAAATTAGTCTTCCAGACCTATAAGATGTTATATTGTGTTTTTCTTGCTGTCAAAACCAAACAGAAATACACTTATTGTATCTCAGCGTGATTTGGGAATGTATCGGTCACAGCTGCATTTGTGAGAGATTAAATGAAATGTCCTGAACATGTTTTATTATAACAGTGAATGGTGTTTTCTCGATAAAAAATGTAATTAAATGAATCTGCACTGTGAAATCCTCATTTCACCTGTAGCATTGCCCGTTTTATCATAAAAAGAATAAAGTGCAATTCATCTGTTGGCTGAATAATTTTGATAAATAAATGTAATTTTAATTTTAAGTGGGGGAAAAAAAATCTTGATTACCATTTTAGTCATTACCATGCAGCCCTAATTAATAGCCCGGTTAAACATTTCCTCAGACAAAAGCATTTGCCATTAAGGGACGATATTATCATATTGTTTTGTAACAGAATGTTGCCCTTTTCCTTATGTGTGGGTGAAACTTATGCGTCTCCATGAAACTGGCCTCACAGTTGCTAGGGAAGAGATGTTTGACATCCTCAACATACTGCAGCCCTGGAGAAGCTGGCTGAGGGCGCGTTGTGTGGGCGCGCCAGATATGGCAAGCATTGGCTTTCTGAAGACTCTGAGCCTATAGCAAAGAGTCCGGCTCTTGCTTCTTTCTCCTCTATGAGTCCGTGTTACTTGGAGAATCGCTCAGGGCACTGCTGCTGCAGCAGTCTGCTGATAATCCTTATCGGCTTTTAATTCCCCGCACTTATTTTCCAAAGTGAAGCAACCTGGAGGTGAAGTTGCTGCCTTTGCAATCTAGTGAGTGTTTGAAAAAGTGCATTTCAGACCTGCTTCACAATATGGTGACACAGGTGATGCAAGCCAAGATCCTTCCTCTGGTAATGGAATAATGTGTAGGTGCGATTTGGTGGTGGTGCTAAAGTCGGTGACCTTTGCACAAAGCCATGGTAAACTGTTTATTTCAAATGCAAATTGGTTAGCAATCATTTAGCTTTAAATGTTCAAGAATGTGTAGCACAGTATGCAATCAGCAGAACATTTTAGCAAACTGGTGGGGAACGAGACCACCTGAGCAGAAGCATGATGTGGATTAGCAGTCTGCTTTGGGCAGCGTGGTATTTTAAGGCAATGAGTAAGGAGTTGTTTGAAATTTTCAATGCTTTCAAGCTAAATGACTCATATGTTGCTCATTTAGCAGAAATTGCACTTATGGAACTTGTGTGCTCCATTGCAGGGTTTGATGCCTACTTCACCTCTCGCACGCTGGAGAACAACAGGAGGAATGTGTGGTTTGCTGAGTTCTGGGAGGAGAACTTCAACTGCAAGCTCATGAGCTCCTCCAAGAAAGAAGACACCAGTAGAAAATGCACAGGTAGATACAACAGTAAAATATGCACTGACTGGCTTATTTACACCCACCCTGTCCCTACACTGGCCACTTACTGACTTCTCAATTCATCAGCCCCTTTGACCCCTTCATCACTGGAAAGGGATCAACTTTGTTTTGCTTGGATGGTGGCCCAAAACACATCTCTGAATAATTAAGAGAGTTGGGACAAACTTTTTGCTCCTTGTGCTGCCATGAAGTCTGTTTTCCCAGTGTCAAATAAGCAAAATGGTTTTGGACACGCCCATAAATGTTAGTTGCACCCTGCACTTTGCATTAGATCATCACAATAGAGCCCAAACTGTGCATCAACAGACTCGTACTGTACCCTAGCAAGGTGAATCATGGTATTTCTAATAAAACAACCAAAATAAATTTTCTTGCCACATTAAGAAATTCCAGACACATATTCACCATACTTCTCATAGTTGTATGCCTGTCAGCCAGCACTGTTACAACTGTGTATGAGAGTGCAAGGTCTTTGAGCTTTTCCTGTTTTCTGTCTCACCAGCAGAAAAAGGCCTACTTCTTTCATCCTCCTAGAAAGGAATACCTGAATACAAAGCACCTCCACCCTTGAAATAAAGCCGTCAATTACATAATGAGCTGTGCTCAACCCATCACTATTATTTCAGGCTGACTGGCTTCCACGAAACCCAGTGAAGTACAAGCCCAGTTCAGTACGCCTCAGAAATCTCAAGTGAAGCTTAGGAATATTCATAATGGGGTGCCTGGATGAATTCAGCTCTGTAACAAACTAGCACAACAAAATATGCACTTGGGACAGAAGCTTGGAGTTTACAAGGTTTGTGACATGCAACAGACAGCTGTCACTATTGATAATATTAGTAAAAAATTAATCAATTAATTATTTTGATGATGAATATTTTTGTACAATAATTTAAATGCATAAACAATTCAGGCTAACTGCATTTTTGGGTAAGTAATCAAAATAAATTTCTCAAATTTGACCCTAAATAAAGACTTCTTTCCATTTCAAAAACTAAAATGCATTTTTTAGACAGTGGTGGCCTAGGGTTAGGACATTGCCCTTGAACTGGTCTCAGGTTCAAGTCCCAGCCCGAGCACCACTGAGGTTACTGAGGTCACCACTCTTGTGGAGTGTTCCAGGTATGCAGTAGTTAGTTCTACTCAAACGTGGTCCATGGAAGAACAGCGGCTGAATTGGTTACCCAAGATTCATTGATTCATGTCGGGAGAGAAGGCTCGCCCATCTAATCCTATCCCACCAATGAGTTGCTGTAAAAAAATTGTAAATGTTGACGGATAGAAAGGTGTCAGAAGTGCTGCATCGATTGTACTAAGCAGGTGGTTTTATTGTTATGGCTGATTGGGGTATATATGCCCACACAATTTGTGGTTTAAAAAAAATTATGTGCATAATTTTAAATGAGTGATCAGACATTAGTGATAGTTGTAATGTGGTGTCAGGGTGCCAAGATAATTTCTGTATATATATATATATATATGTACAGAAATTAGATTTTTTATATACAATATATATATTTTTTCTTTTTTTTACTTTTTGTATTAGTGATAGTGATACATGTGAAGAAAACAAAGCCTAGTGAAATGATATAGGCCACATCACAGTACAACATGCAGTTCAGCTTCTCTATGTGTTTTGCCTCTTTAATGGCTGATGTAGGCATAAAGGAAGATAGATGAAGGAGGACGACTTTAAAACACTAATATGTTTTCCACCATGCCTCATTAACACACTCTGCCTCAGTGATCTCGGGTCACTTTGATAGAAAAGATGTTGCAAAACACGTCCCTGTCCTTACATACAGCCACGATACCTCTTACCACGCCGCTACAGAAGCACAATATTGACTCTATGATGTATGTCCCAAATTATGTACTTCATAATGCATTTAGTCCTGCGTCCTGTTGGCTCTCCAGAGGTCAAGAGGAGTGATTTTGGAACTGGAAGAGGAAGTGGCATGCTGTCAGTGACAGCTGGCAAAGGCAGCAGCACCTCAGCTTTGTAGCTGTGCCTGGAGACACCATCAGTGTGAGGGCCAATTTACACACATCAAGGGATCATGTGCATGACAAGAGGGATAGCACATGCTGCTGTCGCGAGGATAAGACTGTATGCTAAGGGGCATGTGCAGCTTTGCTCCAGTGAAGCTGGTAGAGAAGGGACGAGATAAAGAAATTAAAGTTAGAGGAATCCCTCCACCCCAAATGCCAACGCTGCCAATACAGGCGTAAGCCTCAGATCTCACAAGGATTCATTTCAAATTAGATTTACTGTGAACACATTATTCACAATATTCAGAGTGACAGGTTTATTACATATGTATG
>JBBPDA010050406.1:1927-13841 GCA_037974385.1 Arnoldichthys spilopterus
GGGTCTAATCCTGGATGGTCTAACCCTGAATGGGTTTAGGGTTAGGGTTTGGGTCTAATCCTGGATGGTCTAACCCTGAATGGGTTTAGGGTTAGGGTTTGGGTCTAATCCTGGATGGTCTAACCCTAGACGGTCTAACAGTAGACAGTGTAACTCCAGTCCATTTGACTTTGTGTGTTGTATGAACAGAACACCATCATTAAACCTGGCAGTGGCAGTTTGTAGTAATTTATCTACAGGAAACTTTTCTCATTGTGTAACGTGTGTTGTGATCTGTAGATTTCCCTCCTGGATATTTGCCTTCAGATGATAAAGCTTCAAAGAATCTGATTGGCTCTGCAAAGGGTAAGTTATTGTCACTGAGTGGCTGTTTATGCACTGAGGAGTTGATCAGAGAAGGATGTGTACAGTGTCTGATTCACATCACAACGTAACTGAGGTGTATTTCATTTATTTCTGTTCCTGGTGCACAGTGTGTTCTCCCTTCTGCCTAAAATCAATAGTAAACGGCTGTTGTTCCAAAACGTTGCTTCTGTGCTCAGGAGATTTTGTGATGTATCCAATTTTTCAGAACATTCTCCATTTACTTTAACTGCTAAGAAGAACTTCCAGAATGTTCTGGAACTGTGAGAACTGTCCAGAATTTTCAAAAACTTTCTAGAACTTTCTGGGACTGTCTAGAAAAGCTAAAACTTTGTCTGTTTTGCCGCTATAAATAGGAAACTTTTGTCATAAAATCAGAGTGTGTGATGAATAGAGATGTTTTTACAGAGGATTTAGACACAAACAGCTGAAACTGTAACATTGTGTGATGAAGGGGAAAGATGATGAAGTAACACGAGCCACTTTAACACCAAAGAAGCTGTGACCACGTTGTGTTTATTTACAGATGTTATTCTTAATATGGTGAACAACATCGCTTCCAATGTGTGGGGGGGAAAGCCAGAGGACGCAGATAGATGTGGAGGTACATCTACACACACACACACACACACACACACACACACACACACACACACACACACACAGGTAGTGGAGGCCTAGTGGTCAGGACCTTGCCCTTGTGAATAGAAGGTCACCGGTTCAAGTCCCGGCCCGGGCACCATCCGTCCCGCTACACTGCTCCCCGGGTGCTGTTGATAGCTGCCACTGCTCCACGTGTGCACGTGTGATGGGTTAAATGGTCACATTTACTGTGGTGCTTGAGTGTGTTCACAATGACACACAGTCACTTTCACACAAGGCTTTAAACTGATCATGGACAGTTTCACTGTGGATCAGTATTTTGAAGCTGGTAATTTCTAGAACATTTGGGAAATAGTTCTAAAGTAAATGGCATAAAGATGTAGGACATTAAGCTATTGATGTTTTTACATTGTGTACGGCAGGTAATTTTTCCTCCCTGGATTTAAACTTGACTGAAACAGCAGAAACTCCTCAGACCGTCCATCTGAGTCCAACTGCCTCCTATGTTGGGTGAGTACCAGAGAAAATGAAATACTGAGAAGATAAAAACTTTGTGTTGTTGTGCAGGAGACTGTGCTAATGGGTTTTACTGGCTTTCATTTTGTATCTCCTGTTCTTCAGGTTGGACACCATTGAACAGGATCAGACTGACCTGAGTGCAGTCATAGAGTCCAGTTCCGCTGGACCAGACCCACAAGATGCAGACCAGACTGTATCCACAGCCCCTCTCTCTGAAGCTTCCACATCAACACCCTTGGCCCCAGAGACTCTCACCCCAACACCCACTGATGAAGAGCAGATTGTCACTCTGTTGCCCAAAGAAGAGGAGGACGATTCAAACAATCTGGACCAATGGGAACAGTCTCCCAGCACCACACCACAGGAGGAGGAGCAGAGAGTGAGGGCAGAACAAAATCAACAGAACCCAGGAGAGCAGGAGAGTAAGACGTGCTGTAATCCGGCTCCTGATTCCTGCTCTTGCCTTGTTTCTCTTGAAGAATATCTCCTGCAGAACTGCGCCCCACTGCCGAAGAAGAAAAAGACGTTGAAATATTCACAGTCTCAGCTCAGCACTTCTTCACAGGGAACACACACCACCGCTCCGGTCATGATCTCATCATCACGGACACAAGACCTCCACACCAGGACGGTGGAGACGTCTACCACTATAGAAGAGTCCACTTCACAGGAACTGGTTCCTTCTTTGCTTGAGAGTGAAAAGAAGCCACAAGCTGGATCTCTGGATCTTGAACCGAGTCTGACCTCAGCCCTGCCAAAACCGGCCTTCTCCGAGAACTCGGCTTCTACGGCCACACGTGCTGTGGACTTTCTGGAGTCTCTGGTCACAGAGTCACCTGATGTCACACTCCCTCTAAACGAGAAAAGCAGAGAGAAACCAGCAGAGGTGAAGAAGACTCCTCTCCTTACGTCCCTCTCAGAAGCAGCATATACTCCAGTTTTAAAGACCAACAGTGAGGACATGGATCGTGACCAGACACCACCGCCTGCGGAGGAGAAATCCCCCACAGAGAGTTTGACTCCTACAGTGACATTCAGCATTTTAGACCAGGCACCACTTACTCCTCCATCCACTCCCACAGATCAGTTCACTCCTCAGCCAGTCAAGACAAAAAGTGCATCCACTGCTGGGACATTGACCACTGCCCCTGTAACAGAAGCCTTAGAGGAGATGGCGGTTTCAGCAGAATCCAGAGCTGAGGTTCTCCTTGAGGAAGCTGCTCTTGGAGGCCAAGGTGGTAATGGACTATCAGGGCAACCATCGTCCTCGGACTTTTACGCTGAACTGCCCAGTTCCACAGATGCTCCAATCCATGGCTCCAACCAGAAGGAGTCAGTCTTCATGAGGCTCAACAACCGCATCAAAGCCCTGGAGGTGAACATGTCCCTCAGCGGCCGCTACCTGGAGCAGCTCAGCCAGAGGTACCTGCTGGTCATCACAGAGAACCACAGTTTTTCAGACAGAAGCACACATGAGTGCGATTCCTGTTGTTGGTTTTTAAACCAGCTTCATTTTTAGGAAAATGAGCAGACACAGTGATTTGCAACTGTTACGACGAAAGCGTGTGGATCTTTGGGTCAGAAGAATCTCAGTCTGTGCTTTTAACAACAACAGTTGTTCATAATTGTAGA
Source organism: Arnoldichthys spilopterus (assembly GCA_037974385.1). Taxonomy (NCBI): domain Eukaryota; kingdom Metazoa; phylum Chordata; class Actinopteri; order Characiformes; family Lepidarchidae; genus Arnoldichthys; species Arnoldichthys spilopterus. The sequence goes on from JBBPDA010050406.1 coordinate 5,045, forward strand.
CTAAACGTTTCCTTCACACTGTGAGATTTTCTTCCTTCCTGTAAGAGTGGGCGTGTCCTTGGGCTGTTCATGGGGTCGGTGTGTAAAGCTGGCGGCTGATGATGGTGTGATATTAGTTATTCTCCATCTCTAAAAACATTGTAGATTTACAGTGAACACGTTTACGCTGTAAAGATTATGTTCAGCTGTTGAAGCTGTAGGTCGTGTCTTTAGTTCTGCAGCATTAAAAAGTTAAATTGTCACCTGGGTGAAGATGTTGCCATAGGGACAATAATAATGCAAAATACTTCACAATACAATGATCAGCCAGAACATTAAGACCACCTGCATCTGACTGGTGCACTGTGTGTTTATATATGATAAACCAACAGTAAACAGTACAAACACTCAATAAACAGTATCTACACTACTGAATCTTTATAAATGTGTAAAAGACGTTTGCAGTGAGACAGAAATGTGATCTGTAGATGAGTACAGTAAATATGTAAAGTGACTGTTTAAATTAGACTAGACTGTTGTACAGGGAGCTTTAGTGCCTGTGCCTGTGTAACAGCTCTGTCTGCAGCAGTGCAGTGAAGTCCAGGTTCTGAATGTGAGGCAGGTCCTCAGTGAGGAACCTTATGAGCTGAGGGTAAACCTCCTCCTGAGTCTCGGAGATCAGCAGGTGGAACAGTCAGTTACCGGAGCGTGAAGAGTGGTGTATTTATGATGGATGATTTTTTTAACTTTATTTTTGTACTGATGATCTCAGGATCTCCTGAGAAAAGCAGGTTGTGACATGTGATGTGTAGATGATGTTGTTCTAGATTGTTTGTTAAGGTTCCCTGTTAGTCTGGATCCTGATTTGCCTTTGGTTCTATGTGTAGTCTGTGTTCAGGTGTGGATCAGTAACTCTGCACACCTGTTCACGTCAGCTCTCACTGTTCTCACACATGGACGCGTTAGTCTGTGTGTGGAGGAGCAGATGATCTGGTGTGTGAGGCCTGTAAACGCGGAGTTGTGTGATCCCTTCTTTCTGATTCAGGCTTTTCCTCCTGTTCTGCAGATACCGGAAACAGATGGAAGAGATGCAGAAGGCTTTCAACAAAACCATCATCAAACTCCAGAACACTTCCAGAATCGCTGAAGAACAGGTCAGTAGAAACGAGACTCAGTGTCCAGTCAACTCTGCTGGAGGTTCTTTATTCTCTAGACTGGACACGAAGCCTGAGCTGCGAGTGTGGAACTTTCTTTACGACTTTATTACTTTGTTTTTTTTTCTCTTTTAGGACCAGAAGCAAACAGAGTCTATTCAGGTTCTGCAGGGGCAGCTGGAGAACATGACTCAGCTTGTTCTTAACCTGTCCGTGCGAGTGAGCCAGCTGCAGAGAGAGGTGGGGTCTCTTGTTTTAAACGATTTTTGTGTCTTAAGAACTTTACACATGCACAGCGCACACACATCAGCCAAAACATTAAATCCACCTGCCTATGTGCAGCCAGAACCGCTCTGATCTGTCAAGGCAAGAACTCGGAAAAACCTAGCACCATATATATATATATATATAAAAAAATATAGCACCAAGCAGCAGTTCCTGGAAACTGAGGTGGAGCCTCCATGGATCGGACTAGTCCAGCGCGTCCTGCAGACGCTCCATCAGATTGAGGTCTGGGGAATTTGGCGGTGGAGTCAACAGCTTATGCTCTTGGCCCAACTTCCTCCACTGCTCCATGGTTCAGTTCTGATGCTCATGTGCCCATTTGTAGCTTTAGACAGAGGAGCAGGGTCAGCACTCTGCAGCTACACAGCTTCTACACAGTGGTGCACTGACCCCTTTCTATCAGACATAACATTAGGACCACCTGCCTAACGCTGAGTGTGTCCCTCCTGCTGCTGGAGCAGCTCTGACTGTGCTGCACTGTGTGTTCTGACCCCTTTCTATCAGAGTCAGCATCACTTTCTACACAACAGTAGCTCTTCTGTGGGATCAGACCGGACGCACATGCAGCAGTGAGACTTGGGTGCCCATGACCCACGAGACCCACCAACTACTGCACACCTGGAACCCTCCACAGCACCTGCCATTCTGGAGATGTTCTGACTCAGTGTCTAGAACATCAAAATGTCTCAGATCCTTACTCTCCTGCTTCCAGCACACCAACTTCAAGAACTGACTGTTTACCTGCTGCCTAATATATCCCACCCCCTGACACGTGTCACTTTACCTAGTAGTGAGTGAATGAGTGTGTCTCTGTGTCTCTCTGTGTCTCTCTAATGCTGGGTTTCTGAGTAAAGACCCAGTGAAGTGAGTCTGTGCGGTGTTGTGTTGTGCAGGTGTCTGACCGGCACAGCTTCCTGCTGCTGTCTGTGGTTCTCTGCTTTCTCCTCTGCCTGGCGATCTGCATCACCTTCTGCCGTGTGTCACCTGACACGCCCTCATCAGAGCCTGACTCCCATATACCTCAGACTTACAGCTACTGCTGCCCTGACCGGGGAGGATCTGTACACACACACACACACACACACACACACACACACACACACACACACACACACAGATGTGTTGTTGTTTTATTTGATTGAGTGTAAATGTAGAAATTCTGCATGTTTCAGAGCTTCGTTTGGTGTTGAGGACGTGAGCCTGAAGCGCAGAGCGTCGTTTCCCTTCTCACAGTCGTCATTGCAGATTCCAGCTGCTGAAGGTACGAGTCTGGAGGACCAATGACATGGTGAAACACTGATAGGAGCTTTCTGAACTTTACCCAAACTGCTGAGAGCAGCGGTGAGCTCCCATCTGTGGCAGGGGGCCAAGAGAGCACACTGATCAGCCATAACATTAGCACCACCTGCCTAATAGAGAAGTAGACTCTGATGTAAGCCCTACAGCGTGAGGGGTGTGTCTGCCGTGTTGGGGGGGCTACTGCCAATGTTTACATTCACTATAATGGTTTCAGTATCAACAGTGTGTGAAAACAACACGATGGAGCGAAATTTCCCTACAGAGAGAAGCTCACAAGAAAAGCGAGGAGACGTTAAGATTTTCTGGTAAAACATTTTGATCCGTACGAGCTTAAAGTTACGAATGGAGTCAGACTTGGATTCACTGCAGCCGACGTCGTCGCGCACCTCGTTTAAGTTCATGAGTTCGTTTAAGAGTCAGTGGCACTTTTTACACCACATGGACTTGCCTTCACTCCCCACATGCAGCAGTGAGCCTCGGGTGCCCATGACCCATATATGTAATATATATCATAGTTAGTAATATAATCATATGTAATATCATAGTCAGTATTTTCTTTTTGATACGTTTTACATCAGTTTCATCAAGTACATTTTTCTTTAAGATGTTTTAACACTGTAAACTGTGTTTAGGTCCAAATGAAGCACAAGAAACTCAAAGGAGCACAAGTGGGAATAAAAAGGTATGTTGGTCTTTTCTTTCTTCCTGCTTCTTTGCTTTGTAGTGTACATCTACATCTTCTCTCTCTTCTTTCTTTCTCTCTTCTAGCAGAAGAAACGATGTAAATTAAAATCCACCACAAAACCAGAGACGATCACTCCAGCTGTGCTCCCTGTCTCTTCAGTTCCCAATGGGAAGCCGCACTCTAACAGCCTCTCTCCTCAGGGTTTCGACCTAAAACCTAAATCTCGTGATCCTGGTCCTTCTACCTTCACCTTCAGGGACCCTCAGTCTGAGGGCAGCTCTGAAGCCTCTTCCCAGTCAGACGAACCGTCGTTCTGTGGCATCTCCACTTGTGGTCGTCTCTGTGAGGGTCTTCCTCCTCCAAAGAGCCAATCAGAGAAGAGAGCCTTCAAGCGGCGGCGTTCTAAGCCTGCCTGCACCGTGGTCCAGCAGCTCCTTCTGCCCGCACAGGGCAGAAGCCCACTGGTCCGGCCTGGTCCCACCATGCAGGATTTCATCAAGACCACCACAGAACTCAGTGCAGGCCGGGTAGGAGTCACTACCATCTCAGGGCTGACTTGAGGAAACAGTAGTGACTGAAACACACTCATGCTGTTTAGCTGTAGGTACTGCGACGATACGAGCTTTCTGTCGTTAGCGATGTTCATTTTCTGCTCAGTTTTTTGTTCCTTTTACTCCTCTATGGTGATATAATATGGATCCTGTGGATGTTGTGAAAACTGCCCGCAATCGTGGGAACCCTGGACAGGGCTGTGGACTCTGACAATCATCCACTCTTGTGACAAAGCACAGAGGGATCAACCGACGCTGAAAGCATCACACAGTAAGAAGATTCCACTGCGCTGCTGCTGCTGCCGCTTTCTGAGAAATAGTTTGCACAGTTCGTCTGGTAAAGACCAGAGTAACACTTAGGCTTCACTGAGTGATTGATTTTTAGGAACCTTTTGAAGCAGTCAGAAAAAAGCCAGTTGTTAATGGATTGCAAAGTATTTTGGATAAAAAATTCATGCAGAAACTCGTTCACTCTGCTGTTCTTTGTCTTTTTTCTGTCTGAGAAATTCAGTCATTAATAGATCCGTCTCTGGAACAGCCCTTCCACCTTCCACCTGGTCAGAGTTACCTCCTCCCCCTTACAAAACCATTTCCAAAGCACCACAGTAAACACAGCACTTGATGATAAAACTCTGATTAGAAACAGCAGGACATGTGCATCCACAGCTTTCAGGTGCAGGTCACTCATCACATGACACTAACATTTCCAACCATCAGCCAAGAGACATGAGGAAGTTCTTACCTCCATTCAAATGAAAGTGCTTGCTTTTATTGGTCTTTGGGCCTGTGGACCCTGTGGCACTTTAAAGTTTAAAGGTTCACTTAAGACTGAAGAACCCCATTACAGGGTTCTAGAGAACTGAAACTGGGGTTCTCTTCATTTTGGGCCAGATGTCACCCCTAATAAAACTAAAGCCAGTCCCACATGTAACTGACTGAAGATCTTAATGACCTCACATACTAGAACAGCCCCCATTGTACAGTGTGATCTCTAGAGTCTCGTCTTTGTCTCGAGCTGCTTTACCGTCTTTACCAAACTGAGTCAGATCCTGAGACATTACAGCTGTAGTTGTGGAGGAGCTGATGGTCACATGAACCTCACTAATGTCCAAACTGCATCTGCTTCTTTGAAGCTTTTGAGAAAAACTGAAATTTGAGCTCAGGCCACAACAAAAGCAACCAATCAAACTTCAGACTGGCTTCAGGCGTCACACAGGTCAGTTCTACAGAAACCACAGACCTTCTCTCCTCTCCGTTCCTGTTGTGCTGCATCTCAATCTGGCTTTAATGCTGAAATTTGGTAGAAATGTAGTTAAAGGTTCTTGTTCCCAAGACAAACAGAGCGTAAACATCGTTACACACAGCAGTGTTGGAACAGTTTAGTGCAGGAGGGAGATGTAACTTCAGCTGGTTGAGCAAGAGGCAGTGAAGCCTAGTACTCAGGACCTTGTCCATGTGAACTGAAGGTCCAGGTTCCACTGAGGTTCCCTTGAGTAAGGTACTGTCCTGCTACACTGCTCCCCAGGTGCTGTTGATAGCTGCTGCTCCACTTGTGGATGGGTTAAGTCACATGTTGTGGTGAACTGTGTAATGGACTTTCTGAGCTGAATAATTCCATTTTGGAGGATTTGGTCTTTTGTCTGTTCATTTGCATATGTAGTTTTCTGAAACTGCAGCACAGGTGTTTTTACTAAAAGCTTCTTACTTCCTTTCCCCCTTAAGTGGAATCGTAGTTTCCGTGCAGTGTTACATTCTGACTGCTGCACTTTTAACAGCAAAACTGCAGCAGAACATCAGCAATAAGAACCAAGTTTCCAAGAGATTTAGCTCTTCATCACTGCTGCCGTGCAGGTCAGCAGAACTCTGAGCCATGCGTCTCCTTTTCTGAACATGAACTTACAGCGTAATCTCACATTTCTCTCTGCAGGTTTGTAGAAAGGGACGTTAACCAGTCACAGCTTTAACACCTCACCACCATCTTTCCACCATGGTGATCTCGGATAAGGAACCATGTGTTTTATTTATGAATGCAGCGAGAAACTGAGGGGAGCAGCTCCAGTTCACACCACACGCTTAACAAGGGAAAACTGACGGGATAACTTCCAAAAATAAACCACTTTACAGGTGTTTGTAGAAAGTCACAGAGATGTCGACATTGACACGTCCACTGAGCCACTGGAAGTAGGAAGCGGAGCCGCTGGAACGATTCTGAACCCTAAATACACAGATCAGCAGGTTTGTTAAAGGTAAAGGTGAGCTGTGGTATCTAGAACCAAGCAGCATATCCTTTAAGTCTTATAAGATGTGAGGTGGAGCCTCCATGTCATACAGCTGCTGGTTCTGAGTGAGATCTGGGGAATGTTCCTCACACAGTTCCTGAACAGTGTCTGCAGTGCGGCAGGATCATCATCCTGCTGAAAGAGGCCACTGCCACTAGGGGGCACTGTCACCATGATGGGGTGAACTAGGTCTGCAGCAGTGTTTAGCTAGGTTCTATGTGGGAGGGGGAGGGCAATGTTAGGTGAATTTCTTACACCGAGATAATGAGGTTCTGTTTCTGCAGGAAACTCGGTGATGGCAATAATGAAGGGTGAAGCTAAAGGTGCAGGATTAACGTCCCGGATGAAGAAGAAGAGATGATCTGCCTCTAGAGAGTCGAGTCGGATTCTGACTGAGTTACTGAACAGTTAGAATCGTATTACTCTCGTCTTTTACACAAGCGTAAAGATCTGCAGCACCGAGTTCTACACCAACACTGTTAATCTGTGCTTTAGTGCAGAAATCCCAGTTCAGCGTCTCTGCGTTTACACTGTACTGATGTTTCTCCTGCTGATTTTACAGTTTAACACTGAGCGCTGAACCCGCAGTGATGTGAAGCTTTATCTGTATCAGATCTTACAGCGTCACTGCTCGAGGGGGCGGGGCCTTCTCAGCTCCAACCGCCAATAATAATCATCAGAAATAATTATTATACATTAGTAGAAAGTAGTGAGATTTGGGATTTGAGATGTTTTGACTGATCCACGTGCGGGGAAAGTGTAAAACTGTAAAATGGTTTTTGTTCCGCGCTCCTCCCCCTCCGGGCCGGTAGGCGGAGCTAACGCGCGGAACAGCCGTCAACACTCAGCGGAGGAAGCAGCGGGGGGTGGAGGTGGAGCTCGCGGGGGGGAAGTTGGTCCGTTTGCACGGTGTCGGGTCACGATCGCGAGCCCCATCCGCGAATATGAGGTGCTGCGTCCCGTTCTGCACGAACCGAACGCGGAAGTCCACGGGCAGCCCGGTGCGCTACCACCGCTTCCCCGGCGACGCGGACGCCTGCGGACTGTGGCTGCGGGTGATGGAGCACAGACTGGCCCGACAGCCTCCCGGGAGTGTCCGGGGCTCCGTGAAGAACCTGCGCGTGTGCGGCGACCACTTCACCCCGGAGGACTACAAGCAGGGTCTGCAGCGGGACATCCTGAAGCACGCGGCGGTCCCGAGCAGGTTCATACGGAGGACGCAGCCCCTGAAGAGTGAGGCAGAGGTGAGCGCGCTTTACCTTACCCCCCTCCCCATCGACCTGACCGGACCGGACCGGACCGTCCAGCATCCCCCACCCCATCCCTCACTGAGCGGACCGGACCGGACCGGACTGGACCGTCCTGCAGCTCTGCATGAAGGTGGAGCAGACTTGTTCTCATTGGCTCACTGGGCGTCTGTGATGGGGGTGGGGCGTCAGGCCAGCCTAGTTCCCTCATTATCTAAACTTTAATATGTGAGCAGAGTCAGTGGGCGTGGTTAGGGACCTGCCTGTGTGATCAGAAGTTCCGGGACCACTGAGGTTCCCTCCAGAGTAACATTTCACTGTGGTGCACTTTGTGTGATGGGGTGTGTTCACAAAGACCATTGCTTTCAAGGAGCTCGGGCCTGATGATCTTCCTCCACTTTCCTGTGTACAATACTGGAACGCTGCATTAGGTTTACACTGTATCTTATTCCGTCACTTTAGGCAGAAACAACTTCCTGTCACTCCAGGATCAGATCACGTGCCGCCTGTAACGTCAGTGTTGATGATATTAGCACAATTCAGATTGCACTGGTTTTAGTGTCTGCACCGTCCTCGTCCTCCGTGTTTCCCACTGAACTCTGACTGCATTTCACAGCCTGAACCTGAGGAATGTTCCTGGTACAGCGTGTACTGTTCAGGAATCGTTTGCTGGGAACATCTTGGTGCCAGATACCACATCACTCCTTCAGGGGTATCAGGGAGTACGTTTTTCCACAGGTCAGAGCTTTGGTGGTACAAGAGGGGCCACGGTTTTAGGCAGGTGGTTTTAATGTTATGGCTGATGGGTGAATGTGGATCCACTAATATTCTGACTTGCTCCCACAGGATCAAGACTGTAGTGCAGCAGAGGAGCCAAGTGCAGCTCTGAGAGCTCCAGATCATAAATCCACTCTCGCCCATCAGCAGCGGTCAGCACCAGCTTCTGTGTTGGGCCACAGAACCCGGAGTGATGGGCGGCGTCAGAAGGTCGGCCATGGTTTTCTGTTTTTGGAGGTAGCCACCTCACGCAGTGACCTCTGACCTTTATTCTCCGGTGTGAAAACCCCTAACTCACACTCGTTCATTTTAAAGGTGTTTTCAGAGAAAGAAAATACACCTGCACCGCGTTCAGAGGTGGAAGAGAAATCGTGGCGTAAAGGTAGGAACATCTTCCAAGCAGAGCTGGTGTTTGGGGGGCAGGGTCAGTGGAGGCCTATTGTTTAGAACATTGCTCTTGTGAACTGAAGGTTGCAGGTTCGAGTCCCTGGGCACCACTGAGGTTCCCTTGAGTAAGGTACCGTCCCACTGCACTGCTCCC
>JBBPDA010050426.1:0-13840 GCA_037974385.1 Arnoldichthys spilopterus
GATCCTTCAGCAGATCCAGACAGACTGGACAGCGGAACTGGTCCTGATCTACTGAAATACTGGCCTCTGCCATTTTCCTGCACTTAGAGAGAGAGAGAGAGAGAGAGAGAGAGAGAGACAGATGACAAGAGACAGCAGTACTCTGAAATCAGTTTCGTTTACTCTGAAATGAGGAGGAGTGGCCTCCTGGTTCTGTGTTTGCTGAAGTGTCACAGAGAAAAGAAGTGGAGGGGGAGAGAGAGAAAGGGAGAGAGAGAGAGAGAGAGGAGACAGAATGTAGCCTGCATAGCTGTCGGTCTTGGTGGAGCAAGATATGCTTTTATTTTGACAGTCGTCCCTAGAGGCTGCCATGATGGCTGCCCGGGGTGGCTTGTAGTGGTTCACTAGTGTTAACCTTATTTTACACGGTTCACTGGTTGACAACTGGTTGATGTTCTTCTTTCGTTGTCGTTCTTCTCCCTCGAGAGGCTGTTTGCGAGACAAGGAAACATCAGTTATTCAGAAAATATCACCTGTTATCTGCTACTTTTCTCATGTGAATGGGGACCACATCTAGTGACTTCTAGTATATGTAGTGTGTAAAGTAAAAAATCCCTCCTCTCTACACCCCCTGTTATTAAACTAAATCTCACTTTCCATTTGTTCTATATTAGGTTAAGTTCACATAGAAGACAGTCCACTGCTAAGTCTCTTCTTTTCTCCACCATTTTGAGGGATTAGAGGTTCCCCAACTTAGGAACTCTGGTATCAGTTTATCTCTGAATCTCCCACTTCAAGTTCTGACTGGGGGATGTTCAGGTGCAACTTCCAGGTTAAAAATGGCACTGACACTGAATAAAGCAGGTGAATCAGCATCAGGTTCTTTAAAGCTGTGTTCACACTGTACTGTTCTGGAAGAGTCATGTAGTTTCCTAATGGTTATACATGATTATTAGGCCTGTTTCTGATGCTAAATCGTGTTCTTAACTAAAAAAATACACATCCTTTATAGTTATGCATGTTCTTGAGGGTTAAGCATGAAAGCAATGTCAGGCGACTGTATGACGTGTGTTTGCCTGTGTTTGTACAGGGTTTCTGCTGAGTCTGAAAAAGTCTAAAATTTCAATATTTAAATTTTAGGCCTTAAAAAGTCTTTAAAGCCGGTGGTGCACAATTGGCTGAATTGTGCTGAATTGACTTTTTGCCACAGCTGCAAAAATTCCTGTCAGTATTTACACTGATGATGCTTACGGTCATGGGTTAATTCATAATTTTTCTCCTGTCTGGAAGAAATGTGGATACTTGAACACTGGAGGTGCTCGCATAGCACAGCAGAAATTGATTTTTCAAATTGTGGAAAAATGTCCCAAATGCCTAAATGTTTTAGAAAATTTTTATTTAATGATTTATATCATCAGCTCGGACACTAAACAGCACAGCTGATTAAAAACACATGGTGGGGAGGTCCACATGACCCGGAGCAAGATGGACGCTTAGAACTTTACTCCGTCTTGGGCAATAGTTTAATTAATACTATTCTCCATACCAACTGGGCTCTGTGCATTAAAAATACTGCAGTCATATCTTGCTCACAGAGCGACAAGGATTTTCCACTTTTTTCCTCGACCCGGTCTCAGGCTGGGGAAAAAGGCGTCTCAGCAACTAGCTGCAAACACCGTTACCGATGACGAAGCTAATGAGGCTGATTTAGCAACGACAACTAGCCAAGGAACTATGGAGCAGATTCTATCGGAGGTAAGGTCGGTAACCACCCGTTTGAGTAGCATGGAGGAAACTGTAGGCACTCGTCTGGGTGGCATAGAGGCTACATTAAACGACATAAGAGCATCGGTCTCCTCGGTCGAATCCTCTCTCTCGAGCCTCTGCAACTGAGTGACGGATGTGGAGCGACGCATGGAGGAGCGCAAGAACTTGAAAATGATTAACCTTTACGAGAAGGCAGAGGGCGATGTTCCCCTCTTGGTCTTCCTTCGATCTGCGATACCGACCTGGGCCGGACTCCCGGGGGATTTCCCCCCTAGACATTGAACGTGCACGTCGAGCCCTGGCCCCCACTTCGACATTGAATCAGCCACCGAGAAGCATTCTTGTGCAATTTCTACGTTTCTCACAACGCGAAGCGTCCTCAAACGATGTCCCCTCTTTTTCTTACAAATCCTGAGCTATCAGTCCCAGCTGTTCTGACCTCCATAACTTGTTTTGGTGAGCTATCTGGATATAAAATCAACCTGGGGAAATCCACAGCATTGCCACTATCACTTGCCCAAGACATAGTTTCCTTTTAGTATTTCTAAAAAAGGTTTCAGTTATCTGGGAATTTTTGTCCCCCCTGACCTAACTTCCCTCCTTTGGTACAAAAAATTAAAGAGGACCTGGAGAAATGGTCATCTCTTCCAATTCCTTTTTGGGCAGAATTAATGTTGTAAAAATGAATATACTTCCTAGATTGAATTATTTATTTCAGAATCTTCCATGTTGTATTTTCTAATCTAACTTCCAATTGTATTATTGGTCGGCTCAAATCAAAAACATGTTGACCTGGTTTATGAATTGAAAAGATTGTTTTGACTTGGAATCTGCATCCTGCCATCCTCATTTACTTAAATCTTTGCCTTTCATTGCTAATATAAATATAACTTCTGTCAAGGACAACATTGCTATCTACAGTACTTTAAGGGTATGATGGGATGTAAAGGAATACTAAAAAAAAAAAACCTCGACATTTTCTCTGTGTTCACCTTTGGCATTAAACCCTGATTTCCCGGCACAACTTAGAAGCATCGGCCGAATGGATTGGAGGTTAAATAATTTGTCAGACATTTCAGGCCTGCTGGTTAACCACACTTTAAAATCATTTGAGCAACTAAGATTTGATTTTGGTAGTTTCCTCACTGAAGGAGAATAGGATACGTTTAAAACTTTCAGGACTTCAGGATCTTTTACTTTCTGCTAGAACACTCAAGGGCAAGACCTCTGAAATGTATTCGCTACTCTCACATTCTGATACATTCTCTTACGATGCTTTAAAACCAATCTGGGAGCATGATATTAAGGTCTCCTTTAGTTCCTTGGATTGGAATAAGATTTGTAAAAGGATTTTTCCTAAATGCAATTCAATTTCAATACATGAACAAAATTTTTTGTTTTTTCATAGAACATGATTATACACCCGCTCGCCTCCATAGGGTGTTTCCGAATACTTCAAATTTGTGTTATAAATGCAGTTCACATGTTGGATCTTTTATTCATTTGTTTTGGTCCTGTGAACATATAAAGAAGTTCTGGAAAGAGGTTCACCTAACAATCCAGGTGATCGTTGAGAAGCGTTTTACAATGTCCCGTGTCTTTTATTTACTGAATTATGACATTGATGACTTTTTACAGCAGACATAAAGGACATGCTTTCTATTCTTCTTTTTCTGGCAAAAAACATGTACCTTACTTTTTTGGTCCACTCCTCATGCTCCTACTATAGATATGTGGATGTCACAGACAGCAGCCTTCCTTCCTTTGGAAAAACTGACTTATGAGCTGAATTATAAACTGGACAGCTTTTGGAAACTTTTGAGTCCTGTATGTTCTTATTTACAAGATCCTGTAAAGTGATATTGCTTATTGTGATTGTACAACTTGATTGCTTACACTTATTTGTTCACAGCACTGTGGGGAGGGGTGGAGGGTAGATTTTGTACCTTTTTGTTTTGTACCTTTTGTATGTTAAAAACAATAAACAAATTATAAAAAAAAAACACACATGGTGATGGTAAACTCTTGATTCAGACTGTAAACACAAATTTTCCAGGTGTGTCACCTGTTTGAAAGTTAAACCTGATCTCACTTTAATCTCATGCCTCACATTTCAATTGGTGATTAAGTTCTCATTAAACGTGAAACTGTTCTTGGGCCTCTGGAACATAAATATGACGGCTCTTATCAAGTCCACCTCCACATGTGGGAGAAAAATGGGAGAAATGACGCTCACTCAGTGACATTCTACTCTACCCACAAGCCACACACTTTAACACTTAAATAATAAAAAAAGAAAAATAATTCACTGGCCACTATAAATATTCTCCTTGTATTTTTTAAACTGTTCATTCTTTCCTTTATTGTTACCTGTTTATGACAATAAACTTGAACTTGCCGCGGTGTGAATGAGCTCCTGCTCAATCAGAAGAAGCAAAGTGAAGAGTAGAAACTACACCATTAGGAGCAGAGTGGGTCCGCTCCCATTAGTAAGTGAGGAAGAGCTCAGATATGTAAGTAAAACACAGGAAACGTACAGTAAAAAGATTCAAATAAAGGCCATCACCTCTCAGCGAACAGTTGCAGTCATTTAGCTTTCTGGGGGCGCTAGCAGGCAAATTAGCTAGCGGAGGTGTTGGCTACACGCTATAGAACAACAACGGATCAACCACGTAGAAAAACACTTGAAAGGCCGCTCTCTAACACCAATGACATAATAAAACTACTGAATTCACCGAGGGTAGGATTTAAATAGGCACCAGGGTAAATACATACACCCCCTCTCTTGTTTTTAATTCTTCTCATGTTCGTTTTTCCGTTCCACCTTAAATGGTGCAGTAAACGAACGGCTTAGCATTTAAGGTGGAATGAACTGTTCGCTTAGAAAGGCAACTTCGTGAATTTTAGGTAAGTGAAACTTACAATTCTAACTGTTCTTCTAATCAATATATTCATAATTTTGCTGAAAATCAGACGTTCTTGTTCTGTTTTACTCTTTTAATGTTGATTTGTATTTAAGCTAACAGTATTTAGCGGTTTTGGTAAAAACACGTCCTGCTCAGATCAACAAACAACACAAAAATCGATTAAAAATTAATATTAAATATTATATTAGCATTTATTATGGATATAAATTAATGTTAGAATTAAACATGAGCTTTGATTTGTCAGCATCATAAGTTTATAATATATTTTTTTACATGGTCTATTAAATATTAATTTACTCAGCCCAGGACTTTTATTCTATACATGTTGAGGAAGCACCACGTGACTTTTTTTTTTTTTGTCGTCTATGACGGTATAAAAGCAGGCGTTTTCTCGCCGTTCAGTCAGTCTTGGGCAGTTGGCCCAAGGGTTCACACACAGTGTGGTGTATACAAGGTAAGATCTATTTTCCAGCTACATCCACCTACAGAAAAAAGCAAGGAAAGAACAAACTGCAAAGAAAATTCTATTACTTCTATATTCATATTATATATTTGATTTTTATGGAAATATCATAATTACTGTTAGTTATTATTGTTAATAATATTACATTTGATTGCAATTACACACATGGACAAAATTGTTGGTACCCTTCAGTCAATGAAAGAAAAACTCACAATGGTCACAGAAATAACTTTAATCTGACAAAAGTAATAATAAATAAAAATTCTATGAAATATTTCTTGTGTAATGTGTATTGAATATAAAATGTATGGCTTTCTGTGGCATTCAATAATAATAATAGCAGTATTTAATCACTGTGAGGCTAAATATAAATATCAGCAATAGATAAACCTGGGAATGTATCAAAGTGTAATTTGGTATAATTGGCCTGTTGTAACCTTTTCTCTTTTTTTGTTTTCCCCTGGACAGTCTAACATGATGGACAACGACGAGGTTCCAGAGTGCAGTTACGCAGCAGGAGGTTCTCTCTCAGGACCTGACCAGCTGCTTGCTTCTCCTGAGATCTCTGCTTACCTGCATAGATTAATTGATCGGTACGTACTCTGCACTCAGTGCTGCAATCAGGAATTACAATAAACTAGTCATCCAGTTTACGGGAACCATGCTTAATCCTGATTGGTTCATCCTGCTTGTATAGTTGCTGGTGGCCAGTGGATTGTATTAAAGCCAATGACACATGTGCACATTTCTTTGGAACAGAAGAGCATAGAGCCACGTCATCCATTGTTTCATTCAATCATTGGTTTAAACAATGTTTCTCAACTAATGGAGCGGTAAAATATGCAGGACTCCTTAATTACAGATCGGTTCCCATCATCGTTTTAGCGTAACGTTTTCCATCTTTGTTGTACATCAGCACTAAAAAGCCTTTTGTGTTCTTTCGTTTTATCTTCCAGACAATTTCAAGTGATTCAAGGCGAAGAAGGACGTGCGATGACAAGGGAACAAACCGGCCAAATGATCACGCACATTGTGAAGATACTTCTTACAATATCTCAGAAGATCTACCTTCCAACGCTCAGCAAATTGTGCCGTGTGGATCCTCAGGCTTTTCTCCCGAGGGAACAACTACCCACACAGTTCTCATTTTTTCCCGGATATGACTTTCTTGGGAGGTAAGTTCAGTAGTGTGTGCTGTGAAGTTGGATTGTTGGATTGTGGGATATTCAAATTGTGTGAAGCTGTGTGATCTGTAAACTAGCTTTGTTAAACAAAAAGGATTTTTGTAGGATTGTGTTCATGCTTTTTTTTTAAAAATGTATTCTATCCTAACTTTGTTCTTTATAGAAAGTCATTTGAGATGCTGAAGTGCTTGTATGCACAACTGCAAGGTTTTCATTGTTCTCTTAGAAATGTTATTTACAAAGAATCAAAAGAATCAGTGCTGTGCTTATTTCTTTATTTCAGCAGTCCAACCTCACTTCTCCTAAATGATGACCAGAGTATTCCAGACAGACCACTGGATGTGTTGTTTGAAATAACCGAAGACAGCCTTTTGGAGAGTATCCATGAAAATGTAACCTGGTATTTCAGTGGAGCTCCTTATTTCAATATCTCTGAGCTGGGTGCTGCTGTCATCACAGAAGTTTATCAACAAGTAAATGCTGCAATATGTGGAATCATGACCTTGATACCGGCTTCAGAACGTTCAAATCCACTGTTCTCCAAAAACTTTAATATGTCCTGCATGAAGGCAAGTGATTACATGGTTCAGGCAGTTACTGCAAAGCTCACCAGTTTGTTCCGTGCTCAGTTTGCACCTTTCCAGGACTCCTCTTCAAAATTCAATGACTCCAAAGTTCCTCTTTCATCAAGGACCAGAGAGATGATGATGGCTGCCATCAAAGCCAGCAGAGGCTTCCCAAAACGAGAGGAGGATTCTCACAGGCAAAAGCTAGTGAGCGTAACCCCTGGACAGTCTTCATGTGTCCAGGACTCTGCTCCAGGATTCAGAGACACCAGAAAAATTCCATTGTCATTGACTAAAGAGATCGCAATTGCTTCTATCAAAATTCTCAGTGGCTGTATTGACGATGAGGAGGACTCTCTTATGCAGGAGTCTAGGAATGAGCTCCTAGCAACTACATGTGGGTCAGATGAGCACTTGCCTTCATTAGCGATTCAGCAAAGCCCTGCGAACCCAGAAGCAGAATCACCAGAATCTTGGCCTCTGGACGAGCACTGCAGGAGCTCAGTAGAAAGCTGCCAGCCTCCTGTTGACCTTGATGAAGTTCAGGAAGAACTTGGGCCCTTCACTGAAAAGTTCCATCGCGTCTATCAGTGCGACGAGCTTACAATGTCAACGTATGAAGCGCTGTGGGAGGATAAACCTTTTTCACCCAAGGTGGCAGACACACATTTAGCTATTGCCAAGGTACTGCTGACAATCAAACATCAACTTCTTTGGTCAGAAGGGCACTGTTCAGCAGAGGCATGGATTATAGACCATCTGATTAGGTATATGTTGAAGAATATTGGATATGACACACAAATGGCATTTAAATCTTTACGTTCATTGGACGAACAGTACCAAACATTGTTCGATCTCGGAGACAAATGTGAAGCTTCTTCGTTGTTGTCATTGCACATGAATTGCTGGATGTCCGCCCTCGGTGAAATTAACTGCCTTGAGGATTTGTGTGCTGCAGCAAGGAGACTGGATGACCTGGTTTCAGACAATCAGGGGTTCAGAAATGAGTGTGCCAAGATGATCCACCTCTTGTTTAAGGGAAACCGGTTTATTTATGACACCTATTATGGCAATTGGAGCGCAATACATCACAAAATGTATTACCATCAGAATATGGCCTTTCGTCATCTAATCAATCTTTTTGAAAACGTTGGAAGAAGTTTGCTGATGTCCTGCATTTTGCCTCGACCTGCTTCTGCCACCAGTCGGGTTATCCCAAGCCAAGTAATGTCCACCAGCGACACAGCAGAGGTCAGCCCGGACCCATCGCCCTTGTCTTTTTCTGTGGCAGTTCTCCGAAACTGTGTACGCACAGTTCTTTTCAAAGTCCAGGAGATGTCTAGGGTACATGGAGCTCCTCTTCCACCAATTACAGATGACCAGGTTCAGGATGTTACCAACACTGCCAGAGAAATAATGGCACCTTACAGTGCTGTTACTATTGAAGATGTGGAACAAGATCTCGAGGTTCCTGGCTCCATCATTGATGATGTGTTTGCAAAGCTCCTCCTCAGAATGACTTCCCAGAGTGAGCTGATCGAGGCTGTCAAAACTCAGGATACGGATTTTTTAGCATCATCATTGGCAGTCTCTTTTGTTAGGGCAGTTCAGAGTGCAGACCTCAAAGACCTTTGCAATCTTTCAATGGTTCAGCCTAGTGTGTGTCCTGGTCCACTGGTATCGGACAGAAAGGATGACCCCAATCTTTCCACGCTGCTGATTCTTCGGGTTTTTGCGCAGTCAGACCAGACCAAAGAGGTGAGCTCCACCAGTTCAAATGAACTGACGGAGAGGTTTCTCCGAGAGCTCTCCAATACCTCCAGTGCTGCGAATTTGGATGAATTACTAAGCGGTACATTTGCTGAGCTGATTCACAGCCTTGGCAAAGATGGAGCACTGCGCCTTGCTTTGAATCCCGAGGACTCTACATTTGATGAGGCACTGATGAGCAGTCTGAGGAAACATCTTAAAGCAAAGGCAGCCCAAGCTTCAGCTGCAGTGTCAACGGAGAGAGGCATCAGTACTGTGAAGAAGCGCAAGAACATCTTTTCACGCTTCAAGAAAATCAAGCTTTTCAAAAAGAAGGCAAAAGAGGACAGAAATGCTGGATCTGGCACATTGGACATGACAAATCTGAGTGGCTCTGCTGCTAATCCAGGTAAGTTTACACTCTTAATGGAACTGATTTAATAGTGTAAGAAAGTTAAAGAAGTGGCACTCCCACTTTAAGCAGCAGCCCTTACTTGTGCAGTAAAATGGTCATTTCAAGGGTTGGATCTGCAATCACTAAGTATGAACATTTCTTTTTATAGGTGCAGCAGGCAATGAGACTCCACAGCAGGAGAAGTCAAGAAGGCCATCCATTCTATCCAGAATGTTTTCCACCTTGAGGTCCTTCCCCAAATTTTCATTCATTTGCCCAGTTTGTTGTTGAACAGCCCTTGCCCCCAAACAGATTTACTAAAGCAACTAAAGAAACGTCAGTAATTAGAAAACTGTTGCATGTACAATCTGTGAACGGTTTCCATGCCGTGACTTTGAGAACCACTGCCACAGAAACGTCATGTGAGTGCTCAAAGTGAACAACTGAATGAAGATTCCAAAATTTGCTCCAGCTAAATAAAGAAATCTCCTGTCCTCACACATCTGCCCTAAACTAAACAACCTTTAAATCCAAACTATGCACATCCTTTTCCACCTTTGACCCATCCTCTTTCTTCTCCTGCTCTGGTAAACTTTTAATAAAAACCTAAAACTTTCACCGCCTCCTGAAGTGCTTAATGAACTTCTGTGTTCCTGACTGGCTATAAATGAAGAATCAGTAGTTAGGTTTTAAGATGATTAGTTTTTCAGACACTAAGATCTGCAGTTTGTTTACACTCAGGTATCTGTCTCTATTCTAATAATTTTATTTGTGTAGAACCTTTCCTGAATCTGAATACACACAGAGTAAATGCAGTGAAAAGCGCATGATTTCACAGTTTTTGAATTTAAAAGATAAGTAAAGTACGGTTTGTGTAAAAAAAAATAAAGGAAGGATTTACTTTGTAAAAGATGAAGAGAAGAAGACTGAGGAATATCTAATTGCAGGTTGTTCTAGGTCTTTGGTGCAAAAAAGCAGAAGCTGCGTCAGTATTGGTCAGTGCTGGATGAATTTAAGGCTTATAGTGAGACACCCTGAGATCTATGATGGTGTTTGTCCATTTTAAGCTTCAAATACTTATAAAAGTGTAAATTAAATAACTATACAGTGAAGGGCTGCTAGAACTAATTATGCTCAGTTCCTGTACTGCAGCAAAAGCTGTGGGAGCCAAGACTGTGCCTACTGTCCCAGTTCTAGCTGATGGAATCCTGGGGATTTTATCATGAAAAATAAAGTTCTTCACATATGGAGGTGGGCACCCTGGTAGGCCAGCTAGATAAGTTGTGAGGACGAGCAGTCTGGGGTTATTCTCACTATTCACACCTGCTGAGAGCTGCTTTGAAATCAGGGATCAGTACATTTTTAAAAGCATCATGGTAGATGTTAATGAGGTTCTATAGGTCAAAAGAGCATCAGACAGGAATATCAGGACCCCAGGTTTCCCAGCAGAACCTTGCTGAGAGTGTCACACTGCATCCATTGCCTCATCTTCTTCCCATGGTGCCAGTTGGTCGTTAAAATTTTTCACATCCTAATGAGAGCTGTGGGGTCAAGCGATGTCGCCACGCAACGTTCAGTCATCACCAGTTTACCATCATGAATAAAAATGATAAATGTTCAGCTTTAACAACCAGAAGCCATGTTTCCATTAGTTCTGTGCCCAACTACATTAGTGTAATTACAGTAATAACTGTAAAGAATTCAGGAAATTATATTAGCACTGAGATTTAAAATAATTACTGTAAAAATACTTTTACACTTAAATAATATTTTAGCAGAAACATTGTATATTAATATTAACAACATAATGTTTTGTTAAATATTGTTTTGGTATAAAATCAGTTTCTTTTGAAATAATTTTCAAGTTCAGTGAGTGTATTTACAGTAAATATTTGTAGTTGTTATATCTATTTTAATTCTCTAATATAATAATTTTAATTAGACTAACTAATGTGGGCAGCGGTGGCCTAGTCGTTAGGACGCTGCCTTTGGGACCTGAAGGTCGCAGAGTCCTGGCCCGGGCACTACTGAGGAACCCTTGAGCAAGGTACCGTCGTGCTACACTGCTCCCCGGGCATCGTTGGTAGCTGCTCGCTGCTCCACGTGTGCACGTGTGATGGGTTAAATGCAGAGGTCACATTTCGTTGTGCTTGATTGTGTTCATAATGACAATTAGTCACTTTCAAATTCAATTAATGTCATCTTTACACGTGTGAAGCATCAGGCCGCTATCTTGATGAATCAAACTTGGCCAAAACTGATTTTACCAAGAAAAATGGGTCTGTTCTAATAGAACGGCTGGACACTAAGTGTTTTAGTGTGGGACAGAAAACACAAACTGCTTTTGTTTTTCATTAAAATACCTTGCAGGGTTTCACAGGTGGTGACGCTCTCCATGTAAAAATGAATTGTCACCTGTTATGACCCCACTTGTAATATTCCTCTGCTACTGATCCTGTTTTATGAGTCTACTATAATTTGTTTGGTGCAGAATGTGGGAAAACTGTGATTGTCCACTTGGGGGCGCTCTCCAGGATAA
Organism: Arnoldichthys spilopterus; assembly: GCA_037974385.1. Lineage (NCBI taxonomy): Eukaryota > Metazoa > Chordata > Actinopteri > Characiformes > Lepidarchidae > Arnoldichthys > Arnoldichthys spilopterus. The sequence goes on from JBBPDA010050426.1 coordinate 11,569, forward strand.
AGGGGTTACACAAGCAACACCTGAGAGATGTTCAGGGCTCTCTCCCCACTGACCCAACCTGACCAGACCTTCAGTGCAGATATGTGGGAAAAGTTGGGGACGAGCATCTTTTTCTGCTGTAGATGTTTTTTCTTGTGTAGGTAATGTGGGTAAACCCTGTACTTCTCTGTTGTTTTCAGCTTAATTCCTTCTGTCCATTTATTATTTTGGCATGTGCTCGTCCCTGAAGAGATGTCTTAACCTCCACTTAAGGTGACTCATGTTGCTGAGATTTTACAGAAGGTATTTTCACACTTGTCTGATGTTGGGTTGCAGTGGCTTTGAATCCAATCCATAGCCAACCATGTTCAAATCAGTGAAGCTAGAATAGACTAGTGGGCTAATATTCATTACATACGTCTTTGTAGAACCTGTAACGCTGCATTTCCACTAATATACAATGCAAACATAACGTGTACAATAGTAAATGACACTTTATCAGTAATTTAATACTGTTTTTAATATTGTACTTTTTCTTAACTCCCTGTTCTCATCACCTCTCCTTTTCTCATGTACTGACCCTGTCCTCATCTTCCTCAACAATCAGTCATTGTTTGTTTTGCTGGTGACTCTGCACTCATTTTGAATGGAAGCGTTCAGTTAAAATCTGACATTTCTTTAAGCTTATGATGCTCTTGTTAATTCTCGCACGCCATCAAACTGTTCCACTCCTCGCTGGGGGGCAGGAGGGTTGAACAGAAAGACAAAGGACAGGACAGAGCAGTTAGCTTAAACACCACAATTGGACAATCAAACATTAGGGACAGTGCAGTAGACTACATAACATAACTGTGCGAGTAAAATGTGCAATAACAATTACTCACAATCAATTATTTTTGCTACATCCCAAAATATATCATTACTCTACTGTTTTTCATCCCACAACCTGTTATCATTACTCTGCGGACTGCTGCTACTACTACATCTTTACACTTTTTACACATAGCCTTTCTTATTTTTTCTTATATATATTTCTATATTTCTTATATTTTTGTCTTTTATAGATTTCTTTTATTTGCTCATTTCTATTTCATTCTATTTCAGGACCGGAGTTTGACACCCCTGATTTAACCTATCACACGTGCACACATGGAGCAGCCGGCAGCTATCAACAGCGCCCCAGGGAGCAGTGTAGTGGGACGGTACATTGCTCAAGGGTACCTCAGTGCAACATTTCAGCTCCTCTTACCGTGTGGAAGAATTTTGCTGAACTCCTGACTGCAGAATTCGTCCAGTCGCTCTTTCAGATCAGACACCGATTTCCTCACTCCATCACATGAGCGATGTGGATCGACAGAAATGCTGGGAGAGAGCTTACATCCAGATGAGACACACAGAGACTGGAAACTCTACAGAAACAAATGACATTAAAGGTAAAGATGAACAAGAGAGATGAATAACACTACATAACACTTTAAAATAAAGGTGTTTTTTTTATGTGTTTACGCTTAAAATAAATAGAAAATGGCTGTTGTTCTATGTTCCTTCTGGGCTCAGGACTCAGAAGTTTTTCGAATTGTCCAGAATTTTCTAGAACTTTCTGGCACTGTCCAGAAATAATAAAAAATTGCCTGTTTTGCCACTGGAAATATAAAACTTGTGAGCTGTGGTCACAAAAAACGTTTTTGATGAATAGAGCGGTTTTTACATAGGACTTAGACATAAACAGTTGAAATGTGTGCAAGATGCAGGCTGCTTCTTACTGGTGGTTACCTGAGGTACCTGTATATGATTCTCTGTGTGTAAAAGCTGCTCCAGCTCAGTGTCTGTTTCACCTCCTGCAGCTTCTTCACATTCTTCTGGATTCTCCGCTGGAATTTCATCTGCATCTCTTTCACTTCTCCCTTAATAAACAAATAATTCACTAATTCACACAAACTATGGATTATCAGACTGAAGGGTAATGTAAATCTGTGAATGGTTTGGCTGTGTCACGTGTGAAGCTGCAGATAGGCTGGAAGATGGGCACTGTGCTACCTGCTAAATGTTAACTGTTATCGTCTGAATAGTTCAGGGCAACTTTTTTCTGTTAGTGCATTCATAGATCATCTGAAAATAAATTTACTATGTGAATGCAACAGGTTTCAAATGTATGAATACATTCCTAACATTTGTTCCTTGCTTTTGTTTTTACCGGATAAGAGTCATTCATTCTTACCTGCTTCTGGTTTCTCTCTGCTGCAGCTGAGACTGTATCGTGACCTTTGTGCTCCTCCATTATACACAAATAGCA
>JBBPDA010050437.1:0-13840 GCA_037974385.1 Arnoldichthys spilopterus
TCTCTCTCTCTCTCTCTCTCTCTCTCTCTCTCTCTCTCTCTCTCTCTCTCTCTCTCTCGTTCTCTCTCTCTCTCTCTTTTTCTGTCTGTCTGGCAGACTCCAGACTGTATTTCCTGTGTTTCCAGGTCTGTCTAATCTGATGTCAGTGACATGAGCCATATTCTTCACACACAAACAAACACACACACACACACACACACACACACACTAATGCACATGCACACAGTGAAGGAGGCTGAAGGCCTGTCCTGAGTCAACCTTCCTTGTAAGTTCAGGACTGCCACATTGCATTATCTCAGCTTTGTGGGCCAATGTCTCAGAAGAACAGACATCATAGACAGACAGGCAAAACTCTCCTTCTGTCTCTAGACTTCAGCCATCATGCTTTAGCATACACCATGCCACGGATCAACTGCATATGGAACAGATTACTGCACAAGATCAATAGACAACCACTCACTAACCCACACACACTCACACAAACCCACACACACACATTCTCTGTCTGATATAAACACCACATTGCCATCATAATGCAAGGACTGCTTGGCCTTTGGTGAACTATTATAAAATGAATTGCCTAAAGGATTTTTTAGGTGAAAAATCTAATTTACTCAGTTATTCCAGCTGATCAGCTGATACCTGTTGACAGGAAGTTTGCTTTGATACTTTGGCACTGGAGCTGTGAGGCTAATGTAGCTATGAAAGTGTATGTACTCCAATTAGCTTTAAATGAGTTATTTGGTAGTCTGTCACATATATATTCCTGTGGTTTCTTACACTGTCTAACATAATGTTACCTATGAAAATAAGCAAAAGTAGTAACCAGATTTAGTATGGCTACTTCTTAAGCCTGGGCAATATGATGACATTCATTGTAGTAGTGGGTGGTATACTGGTTCATCCCATATACCGTTTAAAATGTGTTTTTGGTTTAACACATAATCACAGGACTTTCTTAAGTCTGCAGCACTGGTGTTTTGGTAGTAAAAGTAGGCTAGCACAAACCCACCCCCCCAGTAGTGTGAGTTATCCACACGAAAACCATTTTCACAAGACTCTGTGTATAACCCTAAAAGCAAATGCTGGATCAAAGTAACAAATGCAGTCACACTTCATTTATGAGAGGACCTGTCCTCTGATGATAAGGCAGCTAATACTCAGCCTAAGAGTAGTAAAGCACCCTTTGGTTTATATGTAAACAGGTTTTGCACCTTCAGGTTGGTTCTTAATTATGAAAAATGAAATGATTTTGAGTTAAAACCGTATTTTAGTGCATTAAAAAAATACTTAATGTTAGGATTTTCAAAAGTGTTTTTTTTACATTTAGGTTATTTGATATAAAATAAGCCACTGTTAATCTATAGAAATAGGCTTATGGTTGTGGTTTTTAATAGAGCTGTGCTTGAAAATTAAATTTGCTATAGCATGATATACACAAAATCAGAATTCGTAATTATATGGTGATTTTGTCCACAACTCAGAGTACTAATGTATCTTTAGAGTGACAAAATACATTAAAATATGTTTTAGTATGTTCAGTATGTAAATGTCATGATGTCATGAATTTAGCCCACAGCTACTGCTGCTACAGTAGTTTTTATCCTACATTGCTTGCTAGCTACATTAGATTCATAGCACTAAGGAAGCAAACTTTGGACCAGACATGTCCAAAGGGGAGACTGTATGTAAGCTGTGTCTTTAAGGGCATGTGCACGGCACGTCTGTTCAGCATTTCCACCTCCATGTACACGCGAGTATTTTTTTATGTTAAATGTCCCCTGTCAAAACTCTCCCTGGCTCTGAATGCATCCCTCTCAGGCTCGGACTGCAGGAAGCCTCACCACGGTTGGGGCTGAGAGGCTACTGAGGCGTTTGATATTGCGCTGCGAGATGGAAATGTACAGAAGTTTGCATTTATGGTTTGTAATTATGAGTGCAGGCCTAAGCTGCTGCGTGCTGCTTTCTCATGCTGCTCCAGGGCCGGCTGTTCTTAGTGCCTGTGGTCTGCGCTTGGGGCCACAGGCCTGGAGCCTGCTGGGAGATATACAGAGCTCTTGGCCTGTTTGTGTGAGTGAGTATCCAACTGCATTGATTTATGCAGGACCGGCTGGACATGTTCAATCTGATTGCCCACAAGCAGTATAGACAGTTGCTGGGGGACCACCTGGGCCAAAGAACATCAACCAGCCTGTCACTGTGTTACATTTTGAGAAGCACTTCTTGGAGCACTTTTGAGAAAGGAGTGAAAGTGGTGATGGTGGTATGGGTGGGTGGGTTGGGGGATAGGGGAGGCTGATTCCTGTCCCCACCTATCAACAGTGCAGTCTGTACATACATACATATATACAGGCACACATACACACATGTGGGAAGGCATATACACGCTGCAGGATCCACGCACTCTCCTTGTTCTTATTTGCTGCTGTTGATGGAAAGTTTAAATAGAAGGCTCTATTACACTAGGGCCATTACAGCCAAACCACGAGAGTTTCTCTCTCTCCTTCTCTTGCTCTCTCTTTGGCTCTCTCTTCTTCCATTCTCATTCTCAAGAATATTCTGTCTTTGCTTAGGCTACATTCTCAGCCTGGCTACTGCAAATATTTTTTCCTGCTTCTTAATAGGTTTAATGAGTAATTGCCTGTAATTACTGCTGGTTAAGGTGTGATTAATGCAAGAGTTTAATACAAAACGGAGCATGTGACTTACACATAATTCTAACACAATGCTGGCTGCCCAGACACTTAGTATAAGCCTTCTTACATGCTGACATAGGCACTCTTTCAGTGGTGTGACCCAAGAAACACAGATGCAACAATCCCATGCTGTTAAATGCATGTGTGTGCACATGAGTACATATTTGAATACTGGAAGAAAGTTGAATATCAGGAGAGTGTGGTTGTGTGTGTGTGTGTGTGTGTGTGTGTGTGTGTGTATGTGTGTGTGTGTGTGTTTTAAAGAACCCACATCCTACAATTTTCTTTTTATTTCTTTTTCTTTTTATTTCTTTTTCCCCTTGAGGTCCACTTATAACATTTGTGTGGTTTCATGTACCAAAAGCTGTCATAATTCATTTTTACATGCCATTTACCAACCTTAATTAGAATTAAACAATCTGTTTTTGTTCTTGTGCATTTGTAAGACTCATATATGTCAGTGACATCCTGTTCTGATTGGCTGCACTGCATGGGGCTCATTTTGAAAAAGCAGCTTTGGCCCATCCGGCAGTGGAACTGCATTCTCTAGAGGGCTTGTGCTCCATCCAGAACCTTTGTGATGAACTGAAGTGGAGATCCACAACTAATCATCCAATGTCAGTACCTGACCTCACTAAAACTCGTGTGGATGAAGGCAATCAAATCCTCATCTCACAGTAATACTGTAGTGTAAAGCCTTTCCAGAAAAAGTCCCTGAATGGGAATAGACTCCCTATTAGTTCCCTTAATTTCAGAAGAAATGCTGGAGAAATAAGGGTTTCCAAACATAGACCTGGAGAGATGACCTAGTGCTGGGTTGAGAGTGGTTCGTCCACCAAATATATCAAAGGGCAGCTCTTTGGTTAAAAATGGACCACTGATGAAGGACAAAATGATGAGTAACACATATGGCTTGAGAATTGTAAAGGTATAAAATAGTTGAGTTTTTCATCAGAAATGACACCATGTAGCTTTAACTCTAGACTAATGTCATGCAGCTGCAATGGAAAAGTCCCAGCTTCCCTTCACCACTGCAGATTGCCTGCATACAGAGGCTTAGCTGTGTTTGTTTTGCTGTTTATGGTAAATACACAGTTTGTTCAGTCTTGTTACTGTAACAAGACATTTTCTTCCTGACTGGAGTCTGGATATAATTTCACCTCACACGGAAACTTCTGTCTTTCCAAATGCCCTGCTGCAGTTGTTCCCTTTAAGACAATGCACAATGCTGAAAAGATATGTAATATGGGAGGTTATCTGCTCACAGCAGTTTTGGAGGAGTTGCTGATTAGAAAATGACATTAAGTTGCCTGTCAGGCTATCTGTAAAGACATTACACTAGATGACATGCATTATGACATAATCTATACGTTGTAAGATATTAGTTATATTTTTCTGCGTAAAATCTTTAGAAATGCTACAGCATCTTAGAACACATTCAGTATCTGAAAGGGCCCTGACATTCCTTCTAGTACTTCAGTTCAGCTTCTTCAAATTGTACACAGGTTTCAATTTGTGACATGACATAATCACCACAGAAAAGCATAGTCAGTAGAATGGGATGCTCTGGAGTCTGGAGCTGCTCTTGAGTCTAATGTCACCATGCCCACTGTGTTCTCCAGAGTAATGGAAATCTTTCCTATACTTTTAGGATGAGTTGGAGTGGGCTTTGTGATCAAGAACAAATCATCCAAACTTAGTTCCTGACCTCACTAATGCCCTTGTGGCTGAAGGCTGTGAAATCCTTGCAGCAATGTTCCAGGATCTAGTGTAAGGCCTTCTCTGAAGAGTAGAGGTTTTCACAGCTTTCACAAAGATGAGAGAAATTCCCTTTTAATGCCTATAATTTCAGAAGAAATGATGAAGGAATGGATGGTGTCTACACATAGTGTATAACAAAGCATCTAAATAACACTGATTATAAGAATAAAAATGTAGAATAAATGTAGAATTATTTATTAATTCATTCTCCAAACTATTTGTCCATTTTAGGTCATGGGGGAGTCAATCCCAGCTGACTATAGGCCCAAGGCAGAATTGATACTGTGAGCGTCAATTCATTGTTTTTTCTCAAAGTGAGTTTTCTCTTCAGAGCAGCTTTAATAAAGTGAAAGCATAAGCGGACGGATGAGCGCTCAGTGGTAAAGATAAATGAGTGAAGACCTCTCATGGGGACAGTTCCAGCAGGATGAAAAGCTGAATGAAGGATGAAGGAGTGTCTGGATGCCTCCTCTACTGTTCAGTGCTGACAGAACCCTGTTAAACCATATGACTGATTTTGTCTTTGTTCTTTCCTTCTCATCCAATCAGTGAAGGAGTTTGTAACCACGTAGACATGCTGCTTTACTCAAGCAGCCAAACCCTCACCATCAGATCACATGCACACACACACACACACACACACACACACACATACACACACACGTACACACACACGCACACATATTCTCACTCTCTCTCTCTACTGTAATTCTTGTCTTAAATGAATCATGATTCTGTTTCATATTAGAGCAAATATGTTGGAAAGTGAGAGAAAAAGATGTGTCCACAACACATAGAAAACTTTGTGTGTCTGTGTAGTGTAAACTATGTTACATATTTCAGCTGTTGCATGATTTTGACCTTACCCCTTAGCCCTGGGTCTCTCTTAATGATTTGGATAAGAAGAGAGTCTCTCTTTTTTTTTGTCTCTCTCTCTCTCTCTCTCTCTCTCTCTCTCTCTCTCTCTCTCTCTCTCTCTCTCACCCTCTCTCTCACTCTTTCTCTTTCTCTCACCCTCTCTCTCTCTATCTTTCTCTCTCTGTCTTTGTCTTTCACTCTCTCTAACTTCTTCTGTCAATCTCTGTTAATTCACTTCAAGTTCAGTTTAGTACACTTAATGTCCATGAGCAGGTACAGTTTTGCCGAAGGACCACTGAAATAAACAGACAAATTAGCTTTTACTCCCCACACACATCAATGAGCCATCAGTATCCATGACCCTGTCATCGATTCACCAGTTGTCATTCCTTGATGCACTTTTTGTAGGGACTAACTACTTCATACCTCGAACACCTCACGAGCCCTGCTATTTTGATGATGCTCTGACTTCTGGCTGATTGGTGTGTATCAATCTTAAAGGTGAAAAAAAAGCTTTGGACAGTGGGAGGAAACCGGAGCAAAAACGAAGAGCGCACAAACTCTGCACAGAAAGGCACCTGTGGCCTTAGTCACACCAAAATATAATAATAAATAATATTTAAATAAATAACATGAAATTAAACATAACTACCACTACTACTGTTATTGTTACTCATCTTCTTTCTGCTCCTCCTCCTCCTCTTACTACTACTACTACTAATATTTATAATATTAATATTTCTTATAATAGTAATAATAATAATAAGCAGGCAGAAAATATTGCTCTATACAGGGACAGGTTTAATAATTTAGTGCAATTTTATGAAGGACTTCAAGTGAGCAAAGACGGTGAAACTCTGTCCTGTCACTGTGGTAAAGCTGTTGCTTAGTGACACTAGTCAGTAGGTGGCATGTTGCAAAATATATTTTGGTAAGAGATGCTGTGTTGCGTCATTTTTCTTAATATTGTTTCCAAATGTTTTTTTTAAACAGCAATGTTTTATGTTGAGTTGAATTTTTCACAGTGAAGAAGGAGGTCTCTCTTTTTCTCTTTTTCTTCTTATGAAGCTTCGCTCTTATTTTTAATGTGTCTGAAACTTGTCTGTAACCTTTGGTCAGTCATAGTGACCCTTCCAACAGGAGACTTGTACAAAACAGTGCAACCCCCTGTAAACCCCCACAGCTTTTCTGCCCATCCCTGTCATTAACCTCCAATTATATCAGCTGTCCTGAGGGCACATGTCTTCAGACTCCAGAACACTAAGTTATTTTTGGAGTAGTGTGTGTGTTTGGAATGAACATTTGGATGGGTGGCAGCTCATGCTGAAGGCTATCCTGCAGTGACAGGGCTTTGCTGAGTCACCACTGATGCACTCCCACCTGGCCTTCTGCTGATCTGCCTCTTTGTGTGAATGAGTGTTAATAGCTCGCGGGTAACTTTGTTTCTGTCTGCACTGTCAGGAGAAAGAAGAATGTCTGTCCATTTTTAACCCTTTGAAGTCTACAGTCATTACTGATGTATTGCTGTCCTCTTTAAATAACACCCATGGTTAGAAAACCTTGTATCTCAAAGACAGTACTTTGACAGAAGATGTAAAAGCTTTCTTTACCTTAATGTGAATTAATGTAGCAATGACTTCTAGATAACTCTGGGATGTGTGTGTTTATTCATTGTGACATGTCAACACACACAGTCTGTATCAACAGCTTTGTTTTCCAGTGACAGATGTGTGACAGCAATGAACAGCGAAGAAGACACATAGCAGCAACTTTTTTCCAGATTTTCTGCTCAGTTTAATCATCTCCAATTCCACCCACTAGCTAGGACCTGGGATCACATGATGCGTACAACACTGAGAGAGTAAAGGATAGCATATAATTCCTTCAAATCACGTGAATCACTGGCTACCATTGTGCGTTGAGTGATGGGGGAGAGGGAGAGAACAGCCAGCTGTGCTCTCTTGGACTTTAGGCCATGGATGTCACCAAAGAGGATCCAGGTCACTTTTCATAACTTCTTAATGAAACATCTCTTTTTCTACACATAAGCACACAAACAGAATTGTAAATTAATTGGAATTGGAATTAGCTGATTTTTGCTCAAAACACAATAGGCCAGTTTATTTTGGATAATCTGTGTTGTAAATTAATAAGGCAAAGAATAAGAGGCAGGTAAGTGCCCTTGTGCTATAAGAAATGCTGCTTACGACACCTGCACCACAATGTATCATAATAATGCATGACTTACTTTCAGCATAGCACTTTATCTGACTTCATGTTATTTAAACAGCATCTGATATTTCATTTAAGAATTCAAAATGCCAGTTTGGCCTGTTAAAGAGCAAATTGTTATTTATGTTTGAGCCAGAAGAAATCATTGGAAATATGCTGATGTGTTTCATTCACTCATTTAGTTCAGCACTGCGTGAGCTTTGGTTCGTAAAAGGCCTAATAAAAATCTTCCAAAAATACCAGCCTTCAGCCAGTTTGGCAGTTAATCTGGGTTTGAGATCAGCCATGTAAATGTGTAAACCGGCCATAAAATTAGGAATGCATAGAATCGGTTCTGCTCTGCTATTCACTGGTGGTATGTGTAAGTTGTAGGAATTACAGCAGTTATAACCAGCTCGGATGCTGGAAGGTGTGGTGTGTGAAGGTGTCCAGGGTGAATGTGTGTGTTTGTGTGTTAATGGTTTGTGGGTAGTTGTCTGAGGTGTTGAAGTGGCAGCCTGGTGTAAAGCAGAGGTGCCAAACCAAATGGAATGTCCAGAATCTTTACAAGATGCTGGAATGTCTAAAACATTTTAGTTCATGACAAAAAAAGAAGACTTTTTAACTCTTTTTAGCTCTTTCTCCAGAAAGTCAAGCTCAGGCTTACTGAGCTGAGCTGCAGATCAGCCCAGACAATCAGGAATTAGACATAAAACAAAGGCACTGCACATATGGTAAAACTTGATAGGCTGACTAGAAAAAAAGCAAAGTGATGGATGCCTTCAGAGTGGGACGGGATGCAATAGACCCAGCAGGCTCCGGAATGTCAGGATTCTTTATAGAACTCTTAACAATGTTCCGGAATGTTCAGAGCTTTGAGGAGCAGCAGAAAAGAACAGCTGTGCTGCCGGATCTGAAGTATCCAACTACTCTAAATATCCTCAGATGACATATCTTTAAGTGTGTGTGTGTGTGTTTAGCATCCTCCATTTTAATGTGAATTAATGTAACATTTTATTCCAAGTGATACTGGAACATTTCTATTGGACTGTTATTTGTGTCATGTCAACACACTGAAAAAAGTTTCCACTTTAAATAAAGCAAGAAGGAACAATTTTTCCAGATTTTTTGCCCATTTTAGTCGTCTCCAATTCCACTCACTAGCAAGGTCCAGGGTTCACACCGTACCTCCAACACTGGGAAGGTAATGGCTAGTATTGCACTTTGAGGGACAGGGGGAAAGGGAGAGCAAAGCCAACTGTGCTCTTTTGGACTCCAGGTTAGGATGGCTGTGGCACCACCAGGGATACCATGTGTGTGGGTGTGTGTATATGGATGTGTGCATCTTTGTGGGTACCAAATGTCATCAGTTTGTTGGAAAATATGAATAATTCAACGTTTCCGAAGCATTTAGCTTATTCCTATGAAGTAATATGCTTTTTTAACAAAAATGCAGCATTTATTTGAAAACACACAAGAGCAAAGAGCTCCATTTCATCCTTGCAGAAAAGAGCCTTGTGCTAGTCAGTGTAATAACAACACTTTTCAGTCTTGTCAGTGTAACAAGATGTCTTCTTGATGCTCAGGTTTGGATATTATCTCACATAGTGCTGGAGAAATGTAATAAAGCAGAAGAAAGTTTTCTGAATTCTTTCTTTCTTATCTGCCAATGGCCAATGCCAATAGCTTGCTGCTTAGGTAAGAACTTAAATTGCTTTGAGGTTATTAAGGTTAAGGTCAGGATGAGGCCTTAGACAATGTTCCTCTACATGTGATGTCTATTGTATGTTATGGTGTCGCAGCTAACAAAGTATTTCAGCTATGAATGGCTAGCCACATGACCATGTCCACATGTCCATGTGTACATACTTGGAACAAAATTTGTCAGTTTGATGGGAAACTAAGGCTGAAGGCTGCCTGTACTGCATGGCAACAGTGACTGAAAACAGCATGTGAAGTTCAAGGCATTATGTCTTAAAAGGTTATTTAAGGAATTCTGAGTAGGAAGTAAATAACATATTCTAGTGTGTTTGCTAACACTAATGCATTTAACCAATCACACACACACACATGTGGAGTGGGCAGATATCATCAGCCCCTGGAGAGCAGTGTAGTGGGACAGTACCTTGCTCAAGAGTAACTCAGTAGTACCAGGGTCAGGATTTAAACCTGTACTTTTCTGTTCACAAGGGCAAGGTCTTAACCACTAGGCCACCACTGCCACACATTATGCTTAAAATGCTTGCAAACATGCACTGCTTCTAGTAACTAGTCACCAATGCCCCATTCCCACCAACTTTAACAAAAATATTTTGTGTTCACACTATTAAACAATACCTATGTCCAGCAATGTTGACTCCATGGCTATGGTCTTGCCCTAAAACTGACTGCCATGTCTTACATGGAAACACAATCATGTAGGACTTGCCTGGTAGCTCATGCCATAAGCTGGATCTTTTGGTCTACACTTGTAGCCTCTTTCTCTATGTCCCTCTAGTGGCCAAATTCTAAAATAATATAAATAAATAAAATATTTTTCTGGTATCAGATTATCTAGGACAATGTGGGCTCGCTCTTTGTGAAATGGTGTTGAGCTGCTAGAGAGCAATGAGGAGGTAAAGATTAAAGGAGAACACTACCTTAGTAGTGTAGTAGTATCTTATTCAGAAAGGAGTTTGGGTTAATCCACTCCTTATAACATCAATTTAAGTGGGTGGGGCTAAACGTCTGTAGACTGAATGGTGCCGGTTGTGTTGTTATAGTGATAGTTGCTGTTTTGCAGCTTACTTTCTATATATGAACTGAGATGTGAAACCTGGAAGTCCAAGCTAAAGAAGCATTTAGGAATCTTTATCTTTAAGTGTACTTGCCATTAGAGTTCAGTGGAATTACCTCAAAAAGTTAGAAATACAATAGGATAGGATAAAATGCAAGATGCGTGGGTATGTGTGAGGACTTGGTTTCCCGGTTGTTGTAGCCTTGGGTGTGTTGGAGACAGGTATACTAGCTTATCATGACAAGCATGCCTTCGGGGAGTACAAAACATAAGTGCAAAAGCTATCTCAGGTCATGCTTATTTGAGCTGTAGGGTGTGTGTGTGTGTGTGTGTGTGTGTGTGTGTGTGTGTGTGTGTCTGAGCATGAGTAAGGACTTTCCCTCTATCCTTTATTATTCCCAGACTTATGCGTCACACCAAAGTGCAGTGTCTCCCAGGTATGCGTGTATATGTGTGTGAGAGACACCTGGACATTTTTCACTACCATCTGCACACATATAAATCTGATTATTTCTGTCACTGTCTGTGTCCTGTACAAATGCATGTCATGACTAAGCACTAACTGCCAAAGACTCTCCGCCACAAGGCCTACATATTATAACAAAGCACTTAAAAGCATATAAACCTAAGCATCAGATCAAATAAAGCAACTCATATATACCTAAAGCGACAACCACATTCATTAGTTGCCTGTATGTGAAGGCTGTCTGCCAGCACAGCTGCTGGTAAATTAATAAAGCTTGATAAAACTCTGTGTTAATGGATTTGATTAATCATCTTTTATCAGATGGTGGTTATTGCCCTAATGGGGGCTGATCCCACTCAGCCAGAATGCTGTCAAGTTCAGATGTGGGAATAAGCAGAGGATTAGAAATGCGGGCTTCGTGCGTGTGGTCTAACTGTATGTGTGGTTATGGATCTGTACTCCACTCTAAGCTTTCTAGATTTCTTTTGAGAACAACTGGTTTCCTCCAGGTGGAGGGTGCCCTTACAAAAAAGAGATCTTTTTTGTAGTTTGTGGACTATTTTTTTTACTCCTGCTGGATTACACTTCAGGTTACTTCCACTTCTTATTTTACTCTCTCCACCCTTGCAGAGAAATGCTATAACTTCAGTAGTTTTGGCTTTGCACTTACTTAAGCCATAGTTCAAAGAAAAATCATATTTGCAGCATGTTCCCCTTCAATCAGCAAGGCTTGTACTTGAAGTTAGCTTCTTATGCAAAGTGAAAAGCACAAGGCAAATCTAACATTTTTGGTTTTGTCAAAGTCCATTTTGCTATTTTGACAGTAGAAAAAGTAGCCAGTGCGAGGCACAAAAAGTTATCCTAACTTGTCCTAAAAGGTTGTTGGGCTTAACATGGAATAAACCAATCAGAATGACACATCATCTCACCTTTAAAAGACATAGCCATGCCACTTTTAAAAGAGCATTACTCCTAGAAGCAAAAATAGAAATAAAGTAAAAATGTATGCTAAATAATTTATTTTGAAAACATACCCACATTGTGTGAAAGAGGGGAATGGTGGCATTAAACCACTTTGTGTCATGCTTTTCACTGGTGCAAAATATAAAAATATATAATAAAATCTATATAATAAAATCAGCAATCTATCCAGGTTTCAGTCAGTCAGAAACTCTCCTCACCATCCTTTGTTGCTCCATTGGGCTGTTTGATTACGGAATAATTTCCAGAAAAAACAAACTGGCCTTCATGCTGCTTAATAGAGCTTAAGGAATACCTAAGCTGTGACCCTTCCACTTGCTTACAACGGCCCACCCTTACCAAGACAAACAAATAATCCATTGAAGGGAACATTGTGGGACTAAATATTTGGTTTCACGGATCAGAAAGGATAAGATTGATCAAAGATTTATCTCAGTAAGATGTTTCCTACACAACATCCTTTGACGTAATTGGTTGCTACACTGGAACTGAACCTTTCGCTCTCTCTGTGTCATTCTCTCTCTCTCTCTCAGGTGGTTCTGTGAGGGGCGAGAGCTCCACCACTGTCCTGATATTCAGATTTGGCGGGATGGTGACCTGCACACGCTGGTGATTGCAGAGGCTTTTGAGGACGACACAGGCAGGTACACCTGCGTAGCCTCCAACGCTCTAGGAGCAGACAACACCTCTGCAGAGGTTTACATAGAAGGTGAGGATCTTCAATACGCACACACAGACATACACAAATTAGCTGTTGATATAGCCTGGATAATGCTGCTAGCCCTACGTTATGCCATACACTTACTTGAGCACATTGCAGTTATCATCCATATTTCTACAACACTGGACTATTACATGCGTCATAAATGTGTCATTAAGACAGCCAGTTTAGACTGTAAACAGTAGCTGTTAGTGCCAGAATGCTGAATGTATACTACTCAGTAACAGGAGATGATTGAATGTTAACTGATTAAGTAGGCCCTCTGGCAAAGAGGATTTGCCCACCCTTCAAGACTCATCCCAAACCCCATGCACTCTCATTCCATGGCAACATGATGAACAGTGCACACACATAGATCATAACATTATAACCACCTGCCTAATATTGTGTAGGTCCCCTTCATTCCCCTTAAAACCAACTCTTTGATACATGGACTCCACAAAACTATAGTGCTATAGTATCTGGTACCAAGATGTTTGCAAAAGTTTGAAGATATTTGTAGAAGTCCATGGATCAGACAATGTCCACCACATCCCACAGCTGCTGACCAGAGCATTCAAGCAGCTTGCTTTCTTCCCAAAGTGCATCCTGGTGCTGTCTTCCCCAGGTAGGTGATGCACACACATGTGGCCATCCACATAATGTAAAAGAAAATGTGAATTATCAGACCAGGCCACAGTCTTCCATTGCACCATGAACCAATTCTGAGGTTCACATGCCCATTATTGCCTACATAAACACTCTGATGGATCTGTGGCTATGCAGCCCACATACACAGTAAGCTGTGTTGCACAATATGTTCTCACACCTTTCTACCACAACCAGCATTAACTTTTTGTACTGCTAAAGCTTTTCCCTGGAATCAAACTAGATGGGCCAGCCATCAGTCCCCATGTGCATTAGTGAGCCTTAAGTACTCACGACCCTGTTTCTGGTTTACTGGTTATCTTTCCTTAAATCACTTTTGGTAAGTAGTAAACATTCCATGTCCTCATAAGGAACACCTCAAAAGGCTCACAATCACAGTTCTCAAAGTAGCTCAGATCCTCAACCATTTGTTCTGCTTCCAACACATCAACTTTCACTTGTTGCCTAATATATCCCATTCACTGACAGGTGTCATTGTAACAAGATCTTGAATGTTATTCAATTCATTGAAGTGGTTCAGTGGTTTAATTTTTCTCTATATACACACGTGGACAAAATTGTTGGTACCCTTCAGTCAATGAAAGAAAAATTCACAGTGGTCACAGAAATAACTTTAATCTGACAAAAGTAATAATAAATAAAAAGTCTATGAAATTTAACCAATGAAAGTCAGACATTGATTTTCAACCATGCTTCAACAGAATTATTAAACAAAATAAACT
>JBBPDA010050458.1:0-13840 GCA_037974385.1 Arnoldichthys spilopterus
GTGTGTGTGTGTGTGTGTGTGTGTGTGTGTGTGTGTGTGTGTGTGTGTGTGTGTGTGTGTGTGTGTGTGTACTGCCTGATATGGCTTCCTCACTGCGGCACCTGTGTGATGCAGTGTCCTGCTCTCGGCTCCTGTAAAAGCTTTCAGGCTTTTCTTCCGTCTCTTAGCCGTATAGAGCACAGTGGAGTGCATCTCAAGGGTGCATGTTACACAAGGCTGTTAAAATGACTGACCCGCAGACCTGCTTGTTATTCTGCATGGTGGTCCACGTGTGTCGGCCGTTTGTTTGCCCGTCCATCCCTCGCTTTTATTAGGCACAGGTTGCTGAATTCCTGTTCTGCTGTGTTCGTTTCAGCAGGAGCAGAACAGCGGACGGAAGCCTTGCTCAGTGACGCAGTCAACGTTAAATAATGCATTTTTTAAAGTAAGTCGTCGAGATGAGTTCTCACAAGTCCACGAGTCCCGCGTGCGTGAGCACATGTGTTTGAGCTCGGGTGTGTGTGGGTTGAACCATGTGACGCGCAGTCCTCCGGAGGACTCCTGACACACACTCGCACGCATTCACTCTACAATAAAACGTGTCTGAAAACGTGTGGGAGACACACGGACCCAGAAAAGCTGGGACACTCTCCTCTCTCTTCCCTCAGCACGCATGCGTGAGGGCACACACACACACACACACACACACACACAGGCCTGTTGAAGCCTTTGAACAAAAAAGGGTTTTTTAAGTCTTGGCCTTTTTACCAAAGTGTGCAGACGACTCTCAAATGGGTCTGATCTGCTCTTCAGATTCTTCTGAAGAGTGTGGAGTTTTAATAAACACTGACTTTAAAATAATAAGAAATTCTGACATTCATGTAGATAAAATTCAAAACTTTCCCTCAGGATCATGAAAAATCCCCTCTGGAAAATGTACACTCCGCTCACTGTTCGAGAATTTAATGTGTAATGGAAAAACGTTGTATTAATTGTATCCTGGACTTTGAGAACATTCTTTGTGGCTAACTTCATGAGAGAATCAAGAGTCTGTTCAAAAAGAACGTTGCTCAACACAAGATTACAAAGAGTGGAGGTCTTTCATCATCTACAGTACATAATACTGTGAAACGATTCCGGGAATCCAGAGAAATCTCAGTCCGAGTAGGACAAGGCCACTGTTGAATATGTGGGACTTTCGAGTCCTCGGACAGGGTTGTTTCTATGGTCTCTGACTTGTCTCGAAATTGAGTTGGTATTCGGACTCCGGCTGCCTTTCATTTTTTTCCTCAGGGACTGGGCCTTGGTTTAATTATTTCAAAATCCATCCAGACCGGGCATTGTCATTGGCTGCCTGATAACCAATCATATGCCTCCTACACCTCATCTCTGTGGTCTCTGAAATGTTGCCATGATCATTTCATTTCATTTCACAAACCACCAGTTTCTCTACAGAGCGCTGAAGAGCAAACACAAGGGCAGTTTAGCAGTGCAGTCGTTTTGGAAACCTGTGGCACAGCATTTAATCTTGTAAGACGTCTGTAAAGTCACCACAGAAAGAGAGAATCTGGGAGCTAACATTCATCTGGCTAACTAGCTAAGATAGCAGGCATGGTTTTATGAGCCAGGCCATATTTAACCACTATTTTGTTGCGTTCGTTTGCTTATATTAGTTTGTTTAAAAGTAAATTTCTTCTATTTTTTTATAGACTATTACCAAATGAAGAACACAGTTTAATCTTTCGCTAACACTGATCCAGATTCATATCATATAGTTGGTCCAGTCCACCTTTAACGGTACAAGACTCAACTTACTGTTGCACCATGTAAGGTTTAATTTAGGACAGAACTGGAAATAAAGTGTCTTGGTTTGACCATTCCCAGAGTTCTCCTAGTGGACGTCCAGTGTTACTGTATTTTCCA
Organism: Arnoldichthys spilopterus; assembly: GCA_037974385.1. Taxonomy (NCBI): domain Eukaryota; kingdom Metazoa; phylum Chordata; class Actinopteri; order Characiformes; family Lepidarchidae; genus Arnoldichthys; species Arnoldichthys spilopterus. Next base: position 1,903 of record JBBPDA010050458.1, read on the forward strand.
TCAAATCACTGGTTTGGACTCAATCAGTCCTGAGTCCGGAGCTTCACACACATCCATGCAACGACTGGAGACCTGTTGGAGAAATCTGGAGCCAAATGTGTGTCTTCTAACCACCTCACACACCATCAACTACTGTTTACACACAACAGCTCATCCTCATTCTTTTCACTGCTTTCCTGTTTGTTTGCATTGATTCTAACATTCACTTGTGTTTTTGCTGCAGAAAGAAGCTCAGAGAAATGACTCCAGACTATTAACATGGGGGACTAAGACTTTTGCACAGTACGGTATGACATATTTATGTCCCCATACGAAAACAAACGTGTTTGTGTTGGTCTGAGTGTGTATAGACCTGCCAGTGTGTGGTTGATGATGTTTAGTCAGACTTGCCAAGGTTAAAATAACGGTGGGTTTTTCTTTGTAAGCAGTCGATCGCCCGAGGATTCATGGCCTCTCTCTTACCTTTGCCTTGAAAGTTCGCTCTCCACACTCTCTCGGCTCCTTGAGAAATCTTCTCATCTTCACCACGTCGCGTTGATACTCCCGTTGTAGGCTGCGGGTCTGATTTGTGCGTGGCTTTTGTGTGTGTCACAGTCAAATGGATGGCTTCGATAATGGAGCGGGCGCAGCCGAAGGCCAGACTTTATGGACGCCTTGAGGAGGGTGATTTGCTCAAGTTCGCCTTAAAAGTAGGCCCTTAACACATCGATCACAATCCTACAGTGAAACGTCTCATGTGTTTGCTTTAGGAAACGCACTCGAGCCCGAACTGGCACTACTGGCAAGATGAATGCGTAGAACACGGAAGCAACACAAAGACCCATATGTTACTGTAAAGACGTGTGTGTGCAGATCAGCTTTCCTCGTCCCTCTGTTTCCATCACAGCTGTTTACACTGTTTACACCCAGAAGATACAGGATCTGAGGTTGGCTTTTTTAGCATGACATCCATGAACTAAACAAACTGTCTCGATCTGAAAAACTTGCCAGTCTGGCTACTTCCAGCTTAATACTTGAAGGATTTTTATAACAGGATTTTTTTTTAAACAGGATGTTTTGCTCTGAAAGGCTCCGCATGCTTAGCAGTGCAGGAATCAGATGGTTGCTACTGACATTTAGGTTGATACACCACAGCATCTACCACCAGAGCCCAGTAGCAGGCACCTTCTTTCTGCCCGTGTTATTACTAGAATCTCCTCCATTGAACCCGGTCCTCTGAACTTCACTGGCTTCCTGTTAAGTCCCGTACTGAGTTTAAGATTCTGCTATTAACATTCAAAGCTCTCCATAACCTGGCTCCTCCACACCTTTCTGCTCTTCTACACAGTTATACACCTGCTCGTACCCTTAGATCATCCTTTTCCCGTTCTCTCGCCACACCTTCTGCTCGTCTGTCAACTATGGGCTCTAGGTCTTTCAGCTTGGTTGCTCCCCGTCTCTGGAACTTCCCTTCGTCAAGATATCTGCTGCGTTTCTTCACTTCACACTTTGAAAGCTAGACTTAAGACTTATCTCTTTCATTTTGCCCACTGTCTCTGATTTAAAACTGTGACTGCATCGAATAGTTTTGCAGTTTTATGCAGAATAATGTTGTTATTCAATTAGATTTTTGTTTATTTTAATCTTTGCCTTTCTGAACTCTGTTTTTGTAAGGTATCCTTGAGTGTCTTCCATCCATTTTCTAAATAGCTTCTACCGTTTCCGGGTCGCGGGGAAGCTGGAGCCAGTCCCAGCTCATTGCGAGCCTAAGGCGAACCCCAGGACAGGAGGCCAACCCATCGCAGGGCAACACACAGACAGACAACCATTCATACACATGCTCACACCTATGGGCAATTTCAGAACATCCAATCAACCTACTGCAGCCTTTGGACTGTGGGAGGAAACCCTGCAAACACGGGAAGAGCTCACACACTCCGCACAGAAAGGCCCCTGTTGCCTACCCGGGGATCGAACCCAGGACCTTCTCACTGTGAAGCGACAGTGTTAACCACTGTACCACATGCCGCCCTCCTTGAGTGTCTTGAAAAATAAATAACATGAATTATCATTATTAATTATTATTATATTATATACACAAATCAGCCACAACATTAACACCACGCACAGGTAAAGTGAATAATACAAACGATGTAGTTATTTCATTACAGTGGCACCTGTGTGAATGTGTGATATGTTATGTAGTGAACGATCCATTCTTGAAGTTGATGTGCTGGATGCTGGAAAAATGGGCGATGGTAAAGACCTGAGCCACTTTACTAGAGCCTTATTGTGATGGTTAATCCACACCGACGGCTCTTTCCTCCCGTTTGTTTTTAGTTATGTGTGTGTGTGTGTGTGAGGGGGTGTAACTGAGCAGTACTTCACAAATAAATATTTAAGTTCAGATCAACACCAATCAGCCACAACATTAAAATGACTCCTGTCAGAAGGCTGGGGTATAATAGGCCACACTTGAACAGTCAGTTCTTGAAGTTGATGTGCTAGAAGCAGGAAAAATGGGCAAACGTAAGGATCTGAGCCACTTTCACAAGGGCCATATTGTGATGGCTAGGCGAGTCAGCGCATCTCCAAAACAGCAGCTCTTGTGGAGTGTTCCAGGTGTGCAGTAGTTAGTACCTACCAACAGTGATTCAAGGAAGGACAACAGCGACAGGGTCATCGGCACCCAAGGCTCACTGATGCATAAGGGGAATGAAAGGTGTCAAAACACACATGCAGCAGCATGAGGGGGATCTACTCAGTATTAGGCAGGTGGTGTTAATGCTTTGGCTGATCAGCGAAAGTTCACGCTCATGTCAGAAGACACATGTAGGTTCACTGGTATAGCAAATAACTGTTGTGGGTGTCCCAGGCCCTGGTTCCTTTACCCACTGAGCATCTCCAAAACTGCAGGTCTTGGGAGTGTTCCAGGTGTGTGCAGTAGTTAGTACCTACCAAAAGTGATCCAAAGAAAGACAACTAGTGAATCAGTGACAGGGTCATGGGCACCCAAGGCTCATTGATACATATGGGGAGTGTAGGCTAGCAACAGAAGAGCTACTGTGGAATATTAAGTGATGCTGACTGATAGAAAGGGGTCAGAACACACAATGCAGCACAGTCAGAACTGTTTCAGCAGCATGAGGGGAGCTACTCAATATTAGGAAGGTGGTCTTAATGTTATAGCTGGTTTACAGAACTGGAAGCAAACCGGACTGTTAATATGCTATTTTTGCTGTGGCAGTTGTATGTGTTTTGATATGAAGAAAGCTCGTTGCTCACTAGCAGCTCAACACAGAGTCCCAACATTCCATAGAGGACACAGATGGAGTTATGGTGGAAAATATTTTACTTAACTTTATTGATTAAAAAAATTATCCCATGATGATTTCCCTTAGAGTTTGGCCAATTGGGGGGCTGCAGAAAGAGGCTAAAAGACGTTATGGAAAACTGAGTACAATGGTTTTTAATTTGCCAAAAACCAATTTAACAAGGGACTGGTGAAAAATCTAACAGGTAAAAAATTATTAACAAAGTGGCAAAAAATGAGCTACTACATGCAATAGTTTACGCAGGTACTTTACACTGGCTGTTATTATTAACAGGCTCTTTATGCTTGGTCATAATCTGTAATAACTAATCATAAATCCAAAATTCTCAGTGACAGCAATGCAGGGGTTACTGGTTACATGTGTCTGATGGACCATTTCTCCACCAGTGATTAACCTTGATGTTTAAATTGTACTTTAATTCTGCATTTTAAAAAAGAATCATAGCCTTTTTGAAAATATTCAGTACTTTATTATTTTTGTGGCAGTACATAAGTAGACATTTATTTTTTATCCATATAAATTGTATAACTTTGTATAGAATAGCAGAAACATGCTAGCCCTCATGAAGCATTGTTTTATGAACAACAATTAACAGACTTGATGATTTACATTAAACATTCCTTCTGTTTGTAGTCCATGCGTCGCAGTAAATATGTGGAACAAATGATAAATCATGACCATCTCATTTACGCTTAAATGCAAATTAAGGTAAGTTCCACCTTTACATTATTAGCATTTCTCTCTTTTAGCTGCTTTAAGGCTTGGTCTCCTAGCTTACAGTTGGCATATTGGACTAGTGTGAATGCTATAAGTATTAGCCACAACACAGATCTATGTACAAGAAATGTCTTTTTTTATCTTAAAGCCATAATCAGGGATTTGTAAAAGCTGTTTAGAGTCACAGCAAGTTTATAGTAGCGCATGTCCCACATATTCTTTAAGATAGCATCTTTTAGATGCTTCAGCCTTCAGTCTCTTAAGCATTAATGAAAAACAGGAAGGCTTTTGACACAATAAAAATAGAAATCTTTTAGAATCTTTCTCCATACAATTCTTACAGTGTTCACTTTATTTTTTGGAGGAAACCTGTTGCCAGATCCTTCGATATCTCACAAAATTCAAGACTAAGGTGACTTCCATCTCCTTGCAAGTCCCTGATTGTGATTTTAACCAGAGTTGATGTATTTTACTAGGCATTAAACCATTTTCACAATCACAGGTCCAGGTAGCTTGCTCTGTGAGCCTTAATGTACAGAGGCGTACGATATCTCTACATTTAGCAATGCTTTTAGCTGGTTCACAGATACTAAGGGTGTAACGATTCCATGATTGAGCCAGTTTGCCCCTGTCTTTTCCATGGGTGTCTTGGAGTTAGTCGTCTGGGTCCATCCCATCCCATCCCATCCCAGTGATATGAATGAGTTTTTTGTACTGAGGTCATTTTTAACTTCAAGGGTGTCTAGTCTTCGATTTTAAGGTGAATTTTGTTTGAAGGTGACACTACAGGCACTGAAAATGTCTACTGGAGAACTTTTATTTATCTGAGCTTAACGAATCAGTGCAGTATGTAATAAGAGCTCTGTAGAACCAAGGCCATCAAGATCATCTCAGAATCTTATATTCAAGATCAAACCAAACTAAAATACTTGTATCGTTACACCCTTAACACATGGCTCATAGGCATGCTGTTGGACAGCGGTCACCAATCCATTCCATTCCAACCAAGCAGGAACACACTTTATATAACTCACAAACCGTTTGAAGACTGAGAACAACTGATTAGGTAAGTGGGATCAGATGTGCTTCTGCTTGATTACAATAAAACCTGTAGCCACTTCTGCTCTCTGTGGATAAGGCAGGTGACCCCTGTTTTTGGACGTCACCCTTGAATGTGGATGGACAAGCGTATAAGTAAACATGCTTGTTCTTTAAAATCTAGTTTTTAATAGTGTGACATTTCGATTCTTTTAGGATAAAATATTTGGCTCATTCTATTTTTCCAAAAACATGAATGAAATGTTTGTTATATTCTTATTATAGCTCTGAAACTACAGTTATTCCAGATACAGTTACGCTGCTGCGTTTCGGTTACTTGACGTCAGTGACATTCTCACACATCACTCTAAATTGCAGTATATGCCTAATTAGAGAATATCTATGGGGCGCGAGAACCATTGGAATTATACTGTGATTGATTCTCTTCTCTGTATTATGAACAGCTGCTTAAGTACATTGTTGTTTCTGTAGGTTATGCCGGTTTGGGCAGCAACACAAATGTATAAGGGAAATTGCATCTAAAACAAAAAGTACGCTTTCAGTTCGAACGTGTACATGAATAAAATATACATCAACACATTTATAGCCAAATAAGCAAGTAAAGTGGATAGCCATGTTGATGTAATACTGTCATGTGAAAAAGTAAGTACGTCCCACGGACATTGTTGGTTTCTTTCACCATATTTGAAGAAGTGAACGGTACATCCTCTTTGATACAGCGCCTTCAGATAAAGGTGATCGTACCCGAACATATCACATAAAACTGACATTTTTTTAGCCATTTTTATAATTTAGATCAACAAAAAAACAGGTCATATAGAAAAGTAAGTACGTCCTTATATCCATCACACCTTCAAGTACATCAAGTTCAGAATCACTACTGAAGTGTGAGGTGTCATCATGTCAAGATCTAAAGAATTCTTTAAGACTTTCAAAAAAGTTTGGGGATGCCGTTGAGTTTGGTAAAGGCTTAAAAAATGTTAGATTTCGAAAAATCAAAGTGGTGCAGATTTCAAACAGCTGCCAACTTGCCCAGGACAGACTGCCCCAGCACTTTCAGCCCAAGAGTAGACAAGACGTTTTCAAGAACCCCAGATATTCAACACTGGATTAACTGGCAAATCTTGTACCTGTTGTTAAAGTGCAAACGTTCTTAATCGAAAACAGATTGGACAAATGTGACCAGAAAACAATGCTCTCCGTAGACATGAGCGCAAGACTACTGTTCGTCAAGGAATATCCAGGCAAAGCTCAGGCTGTCTGGAAGAACCGCTAACAGCTTTTCAAAATAAAAACCCCACACCAGCTGTGAAGCACAGTGACTGGGCAGCTTGTAGTTACTGATTCAGCTCTGAATTCGGCATCATATCAACGAGTGCTTTAAGATAACGTAGGGCAGTCTGTGCAAAAGCAGAAACAGAACCACACTTGGACCTTTCAACATCCTAATCATCCTAAGCACTCTAGCAAATCCACCAAGAAATGGCTCAAAAATGAAGAAAGAAGGATTTTTGAACCTCATTCAGATGTGTGAGATTTGAAAAGGCCAGTACATGCAAAAAAAAAAAAAAAACGCTCAAACATCCTTTACTCAAATTAAGTAAATGTCCATGGAAGAATGGATAAAAATGTTGACGTCAGAGACTGGTTGGCAATTATGCAAAATCCCTACAAGAAATAATTTCTGCTAAAGGAGGAAATTCTAGCTTTGGAGGCCAAGGGAGTACTTACTTTCTGCACAGAAGAATATTATATGTTTTTTTTTCAATAAGTGATTATAAAAGCCTATTTTCCTTGTAGTTTGGTCAAGTGTACCACCCTCACCTGTAGGCACTGTCTTAAAGAGGGTGAACCGTTTCTTGTCGAAATGTGTTGAAAGACAGCGGTTCTGCTGGGATGCACTTCTGTCTTCAGATGACTACATTTATGTGAAAACGTCCAGTAGTAAATGTGAAAGCACTACCATTTGCAGTGTCATTCATTACAGTCACAATAATACAGTAATCAGACTGTAGGTTATTTGATTATAGATTATTGGACAAATAATATCACTACGTCTATGATTACATTCAACGTAAAGGAACGAAACAAAGGCAGACAGGTGCAGTTTGCAGGTGCTTCCCCTCACATCTGCTTTAACTTTGAAACCGTGCTGCTGCTTGAGAATTAATACCTGAAAGGAGAATTCTGCTCTCCGATTACTGAGCGCTTTCTCTACATGGAGGTTCCCACTGTGGATGAGTGCTGAAATCAAAGGGCTGGAGAAGTCTGAAGGTGTAGAGAACAGTACAGTGTAGCAGGCTAAGGAAAATGCCTTTGACAACCGTTGCCCAGTCTGAAATGTAACCCAGGGGCCGTGATCACATGGATGCAGTTTAGTAATAAACGTCTGCCGCTCTGGTTGTGTTTTGGGTCTGGAGCCAGAGTCGACGTGGCAGGACATTGCTTAGGAACGCCACTGCCCTTTTCTCAATAGATGCCCGACTTCCTCATTGTATCTGTTTGGAGCAGGCGACAGTGGTGAATATGGCAGAGGAAAATGATGTGTGGAGGGGAAAACATAATCCTCTTTGGTGTGAACCGACTTTCACACCCCACTTCCCTTTTGTCCTTTTATGTAAGCTGCCAAGACACAATATTGATATGAGCCATTTTTCACCCGGCAGCCCTGCTGCTCTGTCCCCTGTGGCCAAGGTTAATTAGCAGTCATTAAAGAAGAACTGTCGGGTCTCTGGCACTGGCGGTGGCTGAGGTGGCATGGGAAGCGAATGAGCAGGAGTGAGTCGGAGATGGGCATCCAGTGAGAGCGTGACGCCACGGCGATGGAGATGAGGAGGCGATGGCCGCTAGTCTGGACTGGGGAATGTTTAATTGCACCGAGATTCCTTCAGGTACCCTTCAGCACGCTTGATTAACACCGTCGTCAATTCTCAGCAGTGTGGGGACTGAATACAAATTGCCTCACGTAAGAGCTTCATTCAGATCGTTCCATGAACACACACTGCGGTTGGATAAAAGCGTTATTGATGTATGCATGCTCCACACATGACTGCGTCCTTTTGGGGTTGGACAAGCGTTACGGAATGCTGGCAGGAATCCCATTCAACCTAATGAAAAACTGTGTGTTTGTCAAAAATATCAACATTTAAAGCTGGGAAATGTAATCATCACTGTGATAAATTATATCACAATATACTTTGTGGATATAATCAGTACGTTTAATCAGTAAGAACCCTGATCAACCGATTGTGAAAGTGAGGGATTATTGTCGTTGTGAACGCAGAGCATCACAAGGAAATGTGACCTCTGCATTTAACCCATCTGTGCATGAGCGGCGGGGAGCTGACGTGGGCCCGCTCATGGTAACTCTGTGGTTTTTGTACAGGTCTGGGATTTAAACCGTGACCTTCGGGTCACTGGGGAAACTCCCTAACCACCACAGTCCTGACTGGCTTGATTAATCAGATTTAAAGTGAAGTGATTATACGGCACTGAACTGTGAGCGGTACCTCAGTCATACCTGGGCCGGGACTTGAACCTGCAACCTTATGGTAACAAGGGGGAAGTCCTAACCGCTAGGCCACCACAGCAATGCTAAACAGAGTGTACTGAATCTCCATCAGGTTGAATTGGATTGTGCCAGATTCCTGTAAAGTAAAAGTGACTATTTGTCATTGTGAACACACTCAAGCACCACCACAAAATGTGACCTCTGCATTTAACCCATCACACGTGGAGCAGCGGGCAGCTACCATCAGCGCCCGGGGAGCCGTGTAGTGGGACGGTACCTTGCTCAAGGGAACCTCAGTAGTGCCCGGGCCGGGACTCGAACCTGAGACCTTCAGGTCCCAAAGGCAGTGTCCTAACCACTAGGCCTCCACTGCCCACATAAACAACCTCCCCGAGGTTGTGACAGGCGGAGATACTGTCCAGTATACTAACAAGGAGCTTGTCCTACTTAGCAACAGTTGTTAAAAATAATTACATCTGTGAGCAGAACATGTACAGCTCAGTTATGGACACTTCACTGACATGGAGTACGATATACTGGAAAAAATGTGATTTAATTAACTAAGCAGTCCTTAGTGTTGAGCGCAGAGTTTAGGCCTAGGCAGTATCTAGTATTAATCTAGTAATAATATATATTATATTATTAAAAATCAAGATTATCATTTAGGCTACTCTCCCCCAGGAGGTTCAGGGTTCCCCTGCTTTCTAAGTTATCTTCAGCTTTTATGCCTTTTTAGCCTGGACTGATGTGATCTGAAAAGCTGCAAACATGCATTTTTCAGCTCCTGCTGGTTTGGGTTCATGGCTGTTTCTTTTGAAAATGACACAAAGGTTCCCACATCAAAGTGAACTCCATAGCCACGTCAGCATGCTTTACACTGGGGGAAAACAAGGTGCTTTTGGTCATTATAACAGATGCACTATGGAATTCCGTGCCAGATGCCTGTAGGAAATCACAAAGTGTTTTATTTTTACTACATTTTAAACTCATGCGAAAGTGCTTCAGATTTGTCTCGTAGTTTGTTGTTCTTTAGAGAAAGTGGGGAATTTATTTGACATGTGTCATTAATCAGGGTTTCTGCAGGTTTTAACATGTTTTAAGACCATTATAAATGAAATTTAAGACTGATTTCATGTCCACACTGGTAAATAGTAGAAAGGACATTAAAGAAAATCCTAGTCTTAGAATTACTAAACAAATAAACTAATTTATTCACATTTGCCAAACTGTGCATTTACATTGGTGGGCAGTAGTGGCCTGATGGGTAGAAGTGTAGTAGGCCACCACTGCCCCTCCCAAAAATGATGGAATTAGCATTAAATGCATTTAAGACCAAAATGTAAGCTGTTTAAAACCTAGTGCATATAAACGTAATGTTTGTAAGACTTTTTAAGGCCTTAAATTCATTTTTTTTACATTTTAGACTTTTTAGGGCTCTGCAGAAACCCTGATTAATGGGTATAATTATAAGTATATAAGTATAATTGAATATAATTAAGCAAGCTCTGATTATCACGTCTGAAGTGTTTCCATTGAGTTTCTTGACAATCATTGCTGACATCCAATTGCACTGTCCTGTCACCCAGGCCTAGTGTAACCGGAGTTCCTTACACCAGAGCTAAATCATATTATGCTCCTTCTGATGCCGTATCATGGTTTCTAATGTTCCAAGCATAAATCATATATGTGCAATGCCTTTGACAGGCACAACTGGTTCTTCCTTGACCTTTGACCTGCATTAATCAAATGACTATTGCTGCCTCACAACTGAGGACTCACCCTGGAGGCCGGCTGTTGATGACATTGGGCCATTGGGCGACTGCGCTGTAACTGACAAGTCCATCTGTGACAGTCCGCTGTCAAACTGCTCCGCCATCTCACACACTTCACTTAAAACTGTTGAAAGGAAAAATATTTGTTACACAAGAACTTGTAAACGAGTGGCGAGGGGGATTATACGTGACTGACGGTTTTAAAGGAGGCGTAAAAGCGTTGGGGGAACGCCTGGGGTAAAGGCACCTGATTCTCTATTGTAGCCACAGGTCACAGCAGAAGCGTAATAGCGGCAATCGAAAAAACATGTGCTGATGACGGTACTACGTTATGAGGACCAAAGTAACTTATACTGTACATTGATGTGCTCGTCAGAGGCAGCGAGCTGTGGGGTTTACTCAAGACACACAAGTGATTAAATATACTTTCTAACCACTGTATTATATACGAATGTACCATCACTATATCGCGGTTGGTTCGGTGGTGGATGCTCTGCACGGTGTGATGCAGTGTAAATGGTTCTGGATGAAGTTCAGCATGAGTCACTCTATTATTTATCCCGTGGATGTTTACTTGGATGCCCTGAGAGCAAGAAAGTGCTTATGGAGAGAAATCCCACTGCACCAATAAACATTATCGAATTTACAGTTGTGACTGCGTTGGGGATGGAGAAAATCTGGGAACAGGAAGAGAGCGAACGGAGCGAGGAAACCGCCTACTAAAAATAGGAACAAAAAGGCAATGAAAGAGATGAGGAACGAGAGAAGGTAATGCGTGGGAGAGAGAGAGAGAGATGTGAATGATCTTTAGTTTATCACCTTCCTCAGTGTGTGAAGTCTAATGATGCCGTTTCAGCACTGATAAAGAAAGAAAGCTTGGAGAAAACCGTCTTTCCCCTCCGTTCATCGCACAAGCCTGGTTTATTTAGCGTCTGCCTCCGAGGGGATGACACATTTCGCCTTATCTGTGTGAGGCAGCGCTGGAGGCAAAGGCATGCCCCCTCAGGTGGCAAAGCGTCCCTGACTTTCCAGCTTTCAGCACGCCGGGACCTCCTGCTGAGGCGGCAGCTCCGTACCAGCTCCCGGGTGGGATCCAAACCCGGGGGGAATACCTCTCACCACAGTCTGGTACTTTCCACGGCTCTTGTCCACGTCACTCTTTAGATGTGCTCAAGTGGGAGGTTGTCTCTTTGTCCTTTGCAGACAAGCACCAAGGTCCATGGTTCCATGTTTGTTGATAGGATATGATATTAAAGAGTCTTCTCAAATAATGAGAGGATGGGCAGTCTGTTTCACAATCATGACACTGGATGGCTTTCTAGTATGTCTCAGAGCTCTGCGGGAGGAAACATACACAACAATAGAGCTGAAAGCAAAGTAGCTCTGTCGTACCGGGTTGTGGTTACAATTTGTCAATATCGTGCGCTACAAATAGTGAAAGTGACTATTTGTCATTGTGAACACACTCAAGCACCACAACTGAATGCAACCTCTGCATTTAACCCATCACACGTGCACACGTGGAGCATCGGGCAGCTATCAACAGCGCCCGGGGAGCAGTGTAG